>CAUYLG010077536.1:0-55913 GCA_963573385.1 Cacajao melanocephalus
CTTTGGCGGACGCCCCTTCCCCACAGAGCTGGACCTTCCCGGTTCGGCTGTGCTTACTGTGAAACTCTCAGTCCTCAGCGCTTCCAATTGCTGTTCTCCTTGTGGGGGTGGGACCAGCCAAGCCTGACTCAAAGGGCACCCTGTCCCGTATACTCTGCACCGAGAAGCACCGTGCCGGGGCACCGGCAAAACAGCTGCACCGGCCAAAAAAGTCGTGCTGGCGACCCGTGTGCCTCCTCCGCTAGGAATCTCCTGGTCTGTGGGCAACAAAAATTAGTCTGAAATTGCAGCATCCACTTGCTCTCTGTGCTTTCACTGGGAGCTACAATCCTGAGCTGTTGTTAATCGGCCATCTTGGATCTCTCTCTGCCCGGTGATGAAGTTTTTTGTTTCTTAATTTTCCTTTGGCAAACGCCCCTTCCCCACAGAGCTGGACCTTCCCAGTTCGGCTGTGCTTGCTGTGAAACTCTCAGTCCTCAGCATTTCCAATTGCTGTTCTCCTTATGGGGATGGGACCAGCCGAGCCTAACTCAAAGGGCACCCCGTCCCATATACTCCGCACCGAGAAGCTCTGTGCCGGGGCGCCGGCAAAACAGCTGCACCGGCCAAAAAAGTCACGCTGGCGATCCGTGTGGCTCCTCCGCTGGGTAGCTCCCGGTTTGTGGGCAACAGAAATTCATCTGAAATTGCGGTGTCCACTCGCTCTCTGCGCTTTCATTGGGAGCTACAATCCTGAGCTGTTGTTAATCAGCCATCTTGGATCTCTCTCCGCTAATTTTTGTATTTTTAGTAGAGTCAGGGTCTTACCATGTTGGCCAGGCTGGTCTCAAACTCCCAACCTCAAGTGATCCACCCACCTCAGCCTCCCAAAGTGTTGGGATACAGGCATAAGCCACCACACCCAGGCTACATGTTTAGCTTTAATAGATCTTGTCATTTTTCCAAAGTAGTCACACCAATTTATATCCCATCAGCAAGGTGTGCTTTATATCCTTGTCAACATTTGGTATTGTCAGTCTTTTTAATTTTAGCCATTCTGGTGGATGTGTGAGCATATCTTACTGTGGTTTTAATTTGACCTTTCATGATAGCTAATATCAAGCACCTTTTTATATGGTTACTGCTTATTTAGATATACTCTTTTGTGAACTGTATGTTCAAACCTTTGTCCATTTTTCTATCCAGTAAGTTGGAAATATGTATGTGAATATCTTTTTCCACTCTGTGGGTTCCCTTTTCCACTCTCTCAATGGTGTCTTTGGATTAACAGAAATTTTTCATTTTAATATGGTCATTAGTCCATTTTTTCCTTTACTGAGTAGTGCATTTTGTGCCTCTTTAAATGAACTGTGCCAATTCCAAGATTATGAAGATGCTCTTCTGTGTTTCCCTTAAGAGTTTTATTGTTTACTTTTTCACATTTAGATCTGTAATCCATTTGGAATTGATTATTAAGTAGGATGTAAAGTAGGGGTCCAGAAATATTGTATTACATACAGATAGTCAATTCACCCAGCACCAGTTAATAGAAAAATCATCTTTACCTTCTGACCTACAATATTTATTGCCTTTGTCATATGTCAGGTGACGACATATATGTGGTTCTGTTTCTGGACTCTTCATTCTGCTCCCTTGGCTGATTGTTTATGTATTCTTGTGCCAATATTACAGTGTTTTAATTGCTATATCTCATAGTATAAATTCTTCACCTTGTTCTTCAAGATAGTCTTGTTTGCCCACTTTTATGAAGGGATAGTTGCAATTTTTTTCTTATTGCTATGTAAGAATTTTTATTGATAAGCATATTCATATTCACCTGTTATTTGTATTATAAGTATTATTCCTATTTGTCATTTAACTTTTGATTTTATTTATAGTTTCTCTTGCCATAAAGAAATATTACATTTGGCCAGGAGCGGTGGCTCATGCCTGTGATCCCAACACTTTGGGAGGCTGATGCGGGTGGATCATTTGAGGTCAAAAGTTTGAGACCAGCCTGGCCAAGATGGTGAAACCCCATCTCTACTAAAAATACAAAATTAGCCAGGCATGGTAGCATACGCCTGTAATCTCAGCTACTCCAGAGGCTGAGGCAGGAGAATCACTTGAATCTGGGAAACAGAGGTTGCAGTGAGTCAAGATCATGCCATTGCACTCCAGCCTGGACAATAAGAGTAAAACTCTGTCTCAAAAATAAGAATAAAAAACAAAAAAATAAGTATTAAATTTTTATAAATTGAGGTCTATAGATATTTTATTTGGTGATACACACACAAACATACACACCTATTTTGGGAAGGTCATAAGGTTAGTTTTTTTGTTTTTTTGTTTTTTTTTTTTATACTGTAAGTTCTGGGATACGTGTGCAGAACGTGCAGGTTTGTTACACAGGTATACATGTGCCAGGATGGTTTGCTGCACCGATCAACCCATCATCTATATTAGGTATTTCTCCTAATGCTATTATTCCCCACCACCACCACCACCCCCCAGCAGGCCCTGGTGTGTGATGCTCCCCTCCCCGTGTCCATGTGTTCTCATTGTTCAACTCCCACCTATGAGTGAGAACATGTGGTGTTTGACTTTCAGTTCTTGTGTCAGTTTGCTGAGAATGATGGTTTCCAATTTCATCCACGTCCCTGCAAAGGACATGAACTCATCCTTTTTTTATGGCTGCATAGTATTCCATAGTGTATATGTGCCACATTTTCTTTATCCAGTCTATCATTGCTGAGCATTTGGGTTGGTTCGAAGTCTTTGCTAGTGTGAACAGTGCCACAATAAATGTACATGTGCATGTTTCTTTATAGTAGAGTGATTTATAATCCTTTGGGTATGTACCCAGTAATGGGATCGCTGGATCAAATGGTATTTCTAGTTCTAGATCTCTGAGGAATCACCACACTGTCTTCCACAATGGTTGAACTAATTTACACTCCTACCAACAGTGTAAAAGCATTCTCATTTCTCCATATCCTCTCCAGCATCTGTTTTCTCTTAACTTTTTAATGAATGCCATTCTAACTGGCATGAGATGGTATCTCATTGCAGTTTTGATTTGCATTTCTCTAATGACCATTAATGATGAGCCCTTTTTCATATGTCTATTGGCTGCATAAGTGTCTTCTTTTGAGAAGTGTCTGTTCATATCCTTCACCCACTTTTTGATGGGGTTGTTTTTTTTTTCTTGTAAATTTGTTTAAGTTCTTTGTAGATTCTGGATATTAGCCCTTTGTCAGATGGATAGATTGCAAAAATTTTCTCCCATTCTATAGGTTGCCTGTTCACTCTGATGATGGTTTCTTTTACTGAGCCAAAGCTCTTTAGTTTGATTAGATCCCATTTGTCTATTTTGGCTTTTGTTGCCATAGCTTTTTGTGTCTTAGTCATGAAGTCTTTGCGCATGCCTATGACCTAAATGGTATTGCCTAGGTTTTCTTCAAGGGTTTTTATAGTTTTAGGTCTTACATTTAAGTTTTTAATCCATCTTGAGTTAATTTTTGTATAAGGTATAAGGAAGGGATCCAGTTTCAGCTTTCTGCATATGGCTAACCATTTATTAAATAAGGAATCCTTTCCCCATTGCTTGTTTTTGTCAGGTTTGTCAAAGATCAGATGGTTGTAGATGTGTGGTATTATTTCTGAGGCCTCTATTCTGTTCCATTGGTCTATATATCTATTTTGGCACCAGTACTGTGCTGTTTTGGTTACTGTAGTCTTGCAGTATAGTTTAAAGTCAGGTAGCATGATGCCTCCAGGTTTGTTGTTCTGCTTAGGATTGTCTTGGATATGTGGGCTCTGTTTTGGTTCCATATGAAATTTAAAGTAGTTTTTTCCAATTCTGTGAAGAAAATCAATGGTAGTTTGATGAGAATAGCATTGAATCTATAAATTAGTTTGGGCAGTATGGCCATTTTCACAATATTGATTCTTCCTATACATGAGCATGGAATGTTTTTCCATTTGTTTGTACCCTCTCTTATTTTCTTGAGCAGCGGTTTGTAGTTCTCCTTGAAGAGGTCCTTTACATCCTTTGTAAGTTGTATTCCTAGATATTTTATTCTCTTTGTAGCAATTGTGAATGGGAATTCACTGATGATTTGGCTCTCAGTTTGTCTGCTATTAGTGTATAGAAATGCTTGTGATTTTTGCACATTGATTTTGTATCCTGAGACTTTGCTGAAGTTGCTTGTCAGCTTAAGGAGATTTTGGACTGATACAATGGGGTTTTCTAAATATACAATCATGTCATCTGCAAACAGAGGCAACTTGACTTCCTCTTTTCCTAATTAAATACCCTTTATTTTTTTTTCTTGCCTGATTGCCCTGGCCAGAACTTCCAATACTATGTTGAATAGGAGTGGTGAGAGAGGCTTCCTCGTCTTGTGCCAGTTTTCAAAGGGAATGCTTACAGTTTTTCCCCATTCAGAATGATATTGGCTGACACAAACCTATTTTTATGCTTAGGAAGTTTTTCCCCAATCTCCAGGAAGTTTAAATCTAATGTTTATAATCATAATATTGGGTGTGGTTGACTACATGAACATAAATATCTTTTTCTCTAAAGTAATCAAAAATCCTCAGTTTCTAGAGTAGGAAATTCAGATTCAAAAAGGGGTTGAGGAGAATTCATCCTGTTTGAAATTAGAAAAATATGAGTTCTGAGAAAGTGTTTGGTTATTTCCCTGAATCCCACCCTCATGGGTTAATTACCCTTGGAAGAAAAGAATGTCCCCACTATTTTATCTGATTGGTCTGAGCAGGGGATAGTCCCAATCAACAAAGTGGATTGCTGTGTTAGGGTTAGAAGGAGTTACCCGGGCCTGGGTTTCTAAGACTGGAGCTGGGGCTGACAGCCAACCGGGATCCTCCTGTTTTATGGGTAGTCAGCACTCAGATGATCAAGAACCTGCTGGTTCAACCACTGTGGCCCACAGGAGGCTGCCTGGGAGCTACTGGCTACATTATGAGGTTTCTCAATATGTCTGACCAATATAGCAGTGGCATCTCAGCTCATAGAATTCCCTGTTAACTGTCTTCTCTGGAAATGGAAAGGGAAAGATGGGAGTTTGGTTATCTGATTTCTTTTTCACAAAACCAAACTGTTGAAGTGATTATTAAGAGGCAGGATAGAAGCCCAGCTGATGAGATGGAAATATAGTTTTCATTCTAGGTTTATTTTGATGCTGTGCTCATTGTTTGTCTTCGCAGGAAGAAAAAATGGAAAGGCATAAAACCCCTCTTGGCACTATGAGTGCTGTATTTAGTCCATGGCCAAAGAGAGTTTTATGGGAAAGTTTGCTGTGTGCCAGCAAAGCATTTTATTTTCCTCGATCTATAGTTTTAAAAACAAAAACAAAAACATTAACTAAAACAAAGTCTGCCCCTCCTCAAAAAAAAAAAAAGGAAGAAAAGAAAAAGAAGGGACGGGCGTGGTGGCTCACTCCTGCAATCCAAGCACTTTGGAGGCCAAGGCGGGTGAATCACCTGAGGTTGGGAGTTCAAGACCAGCCTGACCAACATGGTGAAACCCCGTCTTGAAAAAAAAAACAAAAAGAAGAAAACCCAAAGAAGTATTTGCACTAATATGAAACTTTTCATCATTTAGTCTTTCCCAAAAATTAATGCATAGGACTGATTGCAGTTATGAAACATTTAAAACTCTAGCTTTTCAGTAACTTAATGTCCTCTTCAGACATCCTTGGAAGAAAGCCAAAAGGGACTGAACTCATCTTCTGCAAAGCTAAAAGATGATTGTCTCCTTTGGCTCTACTATTTGACTCTCTAAATATCTAGCTTTCAAAAAAGCTAGAATAAGCCAGTTTAGATGGTGACAGATTTTTCCTTCTTCTTAAAGTTATGGTAAATTATGTTCATATATTTCACATACAGTCTCATATTTGAGATTAACTGCAGCCTTTGTAGATGGTTATTTTCACGGTGCAGAGGGAGCTCTATTGCCCTTGGATGACTTCCACATCTGCTATCTAAAACCTGAGAGTTTCTACTGAAGTTTTGCCTTTTAACAAGGCTTTTCAGGGATAAAATGCAATACTCTCAAAAGTTAATACTAATTATTGTTACCTCTGCATGAATGGCTTTACCAGGCCTTCCCTCCAGGGCTTGTGGTGGTGTTGTCATTGTCGTCATCTTCATCTTCTTCTTCCTCTTCCTGTTCCTCTCCTCCTTCTCCTCCTTCTCCTTCTTTATTTTTACTTCCATCTCCCTTTCCTGGTACTCAGGGCTAGCTTTGACAGTAAGAAGTTAAACACTCTTCTGGGAGCCAGCCTCAACTTAGGGGATCACAAAGGAAGAAGGAAGCAGCTGGGAAGAAGCTACAGAGCCTGTGACACAATCAGAAAATAGTCACAATGGCAGTCTGCTTGCTCTATATTCCTGCAAAAACACACCTGTATTTTATGCCTCCTTCCTTCTTCCAACAAGCTAAATTGATTTTTCTCTGCAAGGATAAAGTTGGGGCAAGGAAAGAAAACCATATTTTGGCTGGGAAAATGAGAGACAAGGAAACAACTCTTGGCTGGAGACACACACTCAGGGTTCCTTAAGACTGAGAAGTCATCTTGCATTGCCTTTGCAGAGGGAGCAAAAGGCTTCCAGAGATTGTGTTGAGCCTCATCCTGGCCCAGCTGCTCAGCCCTCCCTGGGCCTTGTACATCAGGTCAACTGTTGAGGCTTAGCTTATCTCCTTATCTAGGCAAAGCCACAACTCAACTTCCACCACCATGAGTGTTTTTACTACACATCTCTCTCTCTCAATTTCCATGAAGCAATTGATGTTCTGTAAGAAACAATTGATTTCTACTTGGATATTTTCCTAGAAAACCAAGATTACAAGATTTTTATATACTGGCTGGGCACGGTGGCTCACGCCTGTAATCCCACCACTTTGAGAGACCTAGGCAGGCAGATCACTTGAGGTCAGCAGTTTGAGACCAGCCTGGCCAACATGGTGAAACCTCATCTCTACTAAAAATACAAAAATTAGCTGGGTGTGGTGACAGCTGCCTGTAATCCCAGCTACTTGGAAGGCTGAAGCAGGAGAATCGCTTGAACCCGGAAGGCAGAGGTGGCAGTGAGCAGATCACACCACTGCACTCTAGCCTGGGTGACAGAGCAAGACTCTGTCTCAAAAAAAAAAAAAAAAAATACTAAGGATAAGAGTCTTTAGTTAAATATAAAATACATTTGATCTTCTCCTGAAGCCAAATATTAATTAAGAACCATCTCAAGGTTTTCTTTTTTAAAAACTGAAGTCATGAGTCTTTTTTTTTTTTTTTTTTGAAACAGTTTTGCTCTGTTACCCAGGCTAGATTGCAATGACACAAACTCAGCTGACGGCCACCTCTGCTTCCCAAACTGAATCGATCCTCCCTCCTCCACCTCCTAAGTAACTGGGACTACAGGCATGTGCCACCATGCCCAGCTAATGTTTAAATTTTTTTGTAGAGATGAGGTCTCATATGTTACTCAGGCTGGTCTCAAACTCCTGTGCTCAAGCAGTTCTCCCACCTCAGCCTTCTAAAGCACTGGGATTCAGGTGTTAGCCCCCATGCCCATCCAAAGTCATAATTCTTGAAAGGCTGAATTATGAACATAGAGTTGATATACTTTACATGTGTGTTTGCAAACTCTTTGGATCCATATAAAATATCTAGATGAACACAGTGCTTTGTGCATAGTAGGTATTCACTTGGAATTAATTCATTAGGCATGTTTATTGACTCCATTCCCTCTTACCATGCTGCATGTTTCTGAAGGAAAGTGAGCCCATTACCCAGAGCTCAATTACACTCTTGGCTTTATCAGAGACATAAACTCCCAAAAGGGTCAAATCAAATTAAAAAGAATAGAGAGGAGTATGCAAATTTCTAATGCTTTGGATTTTTAAAATTTGGTGGTTTTTCTTGTTTTTAATCCTTTCCCCTACCCCTCACAGCCTACATGCATGTGGCGACACCTCAGGTGAGTGAGGGCTGGATTTTTTATCTCTATTATTTTATGACCTCACTGCCTGATCTCCTTTGGGGTCAACCTGATTTCTTCAAGTGCTTGAAACTATGATCACTTTTTTATTTTTATTTTTTGAAATGGTATCTCGCTCTGTCACCCAGGCTGGAATGCAGTAGCACAATCTCGGCCCACTACAACTTCCGTCTCCTGGGTTCAAGCAATTATTCTGCCTCAGCCTCCCAAGTAGCTGGAATTATAGGTGTGTGCCACCACGCTTGGCTAATTTTTGTGTCTTTAGTAGAGACAGGGTTTCACCGTGTTGGCCAGGCTGGTCTTGAACTCCTGACCTCAGGTGATCTGCCCGCCTTGGCCTCCCAAAGTGCTGGGATTACAGGCATGAGCCACCATGCCCAATGAGTGATCACTTTTTAAAAAACCAATTAACTCTTTCTAAAAATACTAAAAGTCTTAAACTACTTACTCATTCAAAGGAGGAAAATCAAAACTAAGTCCTTAATAATTTTTTAGAAGGTCCCAGTTTCTGCGAGGAGTAAGCATGGCCCTGATTCTCACTTATGCTGGCAGAGAACATGTCTTTTTCCCTCTGCCTTCCCTGGAAGCCTTCTTCTATCCCCTGCCTTGACCCAGCATTGCAAGGTAAAGGCTGACACCAGGATGGGAGACTAGAAGGCAGGGAGAAAACAGAAAGCAAACACACGAATGCATCTTACTATATGCATGAATGTCACATGGCCACACGTGGCTTCTTATTTCTGAGAATTTGATCTCAGAACCAACTGGGGACACCCATCCTCAACACCCTCATCTTGCAATGGGAAAGAAGATTCCTTCATTTCCAAGTAGATCCCTAGCTAATTGTCCTAAAACATTTGGCAAAGTACATCTCCTTTCTTGGAACCATTTGAAAATAAGAGATCTTGATACAAAGCAAAGCTGTTTAGATTATGTTGTGATAAAGCTAAAGTAGGGCTCAATCTTCATTTAGGCCAGGAGTCACCAAACTTGTTCTGTAAAGGATCAGTTCATCTTTGCTGATGAACTCTACCTTTGCAGTATGAAAGCAGCCAGGGACAATATATAAATAAATGGGGATGGCTGAGTTCCAATAAAACTTTACCTACAAAGATTATAAAGATGGAAGGGGGCTTGAATTTAGCCTACAGGCCATTGTTTACTGACCCCCGATTTAGACTTCAATGATAATGATCAATATAATAATAATAAATATAACAATAATGAGTATTTGCCTCATTTAATTATCACAACGATTCCCATGAAGTATATCCTCATATAAAGGGATGATATTGAAAATAATTAACAATTAATGTAACCAATCAGAAAACACAAAGTACAGATGTATACAGTTGAAAATCAAGCTGCTATGATCACCCCACATTATAGATTTGGGAACTGGGGCTTAGAATGGGAGTGTAAATTAACCTAGATACACAAACAGAACACATACTAGAGCTGGGCATTTCATGCATGCAGTCTAACTCTAGAGCCCACATTCTCAGCCACCTGATACATGCTGCTGCAGGCCAGAGAGACTTTGCTCCAGTTGCATGTGGGAGCCCCTATCAGCTGTTCAATCACAAGCATGTCTGGCTAAGAACAGTCTGTTCACACCATTTCCAAAAATATTCAAGACACAGGTGAGCCATAATAGTTTAGAAATATTTCAGTATGTTAATACTTACATTAACATAAATTGAAAGGAAATGTGAATTTCTTTGGCTTCCTCTAACTTGAGTTTTTCTCCTTCTCTATCCTTATAGCTTATTCCCATACTTCTTTCTCTGCTCAGGTCTCTGCTCAAATGTCTTACTGTGAGGGCTTCCTGACTACCAACAGATTAATAAAATAGCACCCCCTGCCCTGCACTTCCTATCTTTCTTTCTGTCTTGCCTTGCTTTATTTTTCTCCATAGCATGTAACACCATCTGTTATACATCAGGTCCTTGAATAATTTCTTCCTTTCAATGTCATTTCATTGCAACATTAATGAGAAAAAAAATGCTTCCTAGCCTGGGTCACTGTCTGTATGGAGTTTGCAGGTTCTCCGCATGTCTGTGTGGGTTTTCTCTGGGTACTCTGGTTTCCTCTCACATCCCAAAGATGTGCATCATTGATATGTTTAAATTGTCACAGTCTGAGTGAGCGTGTGTTTGTGTGCATGTGTGTGTGTGTGTTTGTATCCTGTGATAGAATGGAGTCCTGTCCAGGGCTTGTTCCCACCATGCATCCTGAGTTGCCATGACAGACTCCAGCCACCAGCAACCCTGAACTGGAATACTGAGTAAATAATTATCTTATTTGTTCTTATTCTTTCTTAAGTGTATGTATAGCTCACATTTATTTCAATGTTTAACATCAGAAGTGTTTTGGTCCTTACTTAAAACTTTGGGCAGGGCATGGTGGCTCCTGCCTATAATTGTAGTACTTTGGGAGGCCAAGGAGGGAGGATTGCTTGCTTGAGCCTAGGAGTTTGAGACCAGCCTGGACTACGTGGTGAGACACTGTCTCTATTTTTTACATATTTATTTATTTATTTATTTATTTTTTGAGACGGAGTCTTGCTCTGTCGCCCAGGCTAGAGTGCAGTGGCCCAATCTAGGCTCACTGCAACCTCTGCCTCTCAGGTTCAAGCAATTCTTCTACCTCAGCCTCCCAAGTAGCTGGGATTACAGGCATGTGCCGCCACGCCTGGCTAAGTTTTGTATTTTTAGTAGAGACAGGGTTTCACCGGGTTGGCCAGGCTGGTGGTCTCAAACTCCTGACCTGATGAGTCACCCGCCTCGGCCTCCCAAAGTGCTGGGATTTCAGGTGTGAACCATCGCACCCAGCCACATTAATTTTTATATAAATAAAAAATGAAAGTTTGATGATGTTTTTGTAACCAGAAATATGCAATGGGAACTTAACTGATGCACAGTCTTGTTTACATCAATTAGCCTATAGTAAAATAGGTTTTGTTATACATCATTTTGCTTAAAGTTTCAGTTTCCAAGAATCTATGGAAACATTAAGTGAAGACTTACTGTACCATGTTTTTAATTTATGTATTGCTTATCTCCACTAACTAGAATATGAGCTCACAGAGTTAAGGGCTTTGTCTTGTAGGTTACTATATCCTTTAGGACCCAGAAGAGCACTTGTTAAATGACTGGATGAATATTGTTTGCAGTAGAAAGGCCATATGGTACAATAATTAAAACACTGAATTTAGAATCAGAGGTGGGTTGGAATCCCAGCTCTGCCACTGACTAGTTGTGTGTTCTTGGACAGGTTAACCACTTGAAGCTTCAGAGGCTGCAGTTAGGCCCTGGCATAGGAACATGCTCATCATGGGCATGTTCACATGGCAAAGCAGCCAGTGTGACTGCAGCACAGAGTAGGAAGGGCGTGGAAGGAGATGAGAGAGGTGAGTGTTGAGAGGCAGATTGAATAGGTCTTGTGGGCTATTTTAAGGACTGAAAGTTTTTCTATGAGTGAGAGGAGTAGCCAGTTGGAGAATGTCAAACAGAGAAATAAAGTGATTCGTTTGGACTATTACAAAGATTGCATAAGGGTAAGGGCAGAGACAGAGAGATTAGGAAGCCATTGCAATAATCTGGGTGAGAGATAATGGTGGCTTGGGCCAGGTTGGTAGCAGTGGAAGCGGTGAAAGACTGTCAACCTCTAGATATACTTTGAAGACAGCCAACAAAATTTGCTCATGGTTTGAGTGTAGAATGGAGAAGAGTCAACGATGATGCCAAAGTTTTGGGGGAGGATTGTGGTAGAAGCTGGTGTAGTGTGGGAAAATCAGGAATTTGTTTTTGGTTAAGTTTGAGAAGCCTATTCAATTCTCAAAATTCTTAGCCTCCTGGCTATTAGATGCCCAAGTAGAAATGTCAAGTTGGCTGTTGGATAAAAGATTCTGTCATTTTTGGGAGAGGTACATGCTAGAGATATAAATTTTAACATTGTCAATAGATAAATTAGAAGTTTCTATCCTGGCTGCTCATAAAAATCTAAGCACCTAAGGAACTTTATCTTTAAGATAAAGATAGAGAGAGAGAGAGAGAGAAAGAGAGAGAGAGACAGAGAGAGAAAGCCTGAGCAACAACGCAGATCAATGGAATTAGAATTTATTTGGGTAGAAACTAGACACCAGTATTTTCAACAAATTACTGAGTGTTTAGACTCGGGAAGATGAAGAGAAACCATAGAGGAATTAGTAAAGAAACAGCCTATAAAACAGGAGGAAAACAGATGAGCAAGATGTCTCCAAACTCAAGTGCAAAAAGTGTTTCCAGAAGACAGTAATAAGCTGCATCAGATGCTACTGATGGGTGAAGTAAGATGAGGATTAAAGAATGATTACCAACTTAGCAAAATGTAAATAACTGGTTTCCTTGACAACTCATCTTGGGATGGGGTCAAGAGAGATTTTATATTTATGGGCACTATCAAGTTTATTTATACTAAATATAGTATCTCAGCCTAGTGTGGTGGCTCATGCCTGTAGTCCCAGCACTTTGAGAGGCCAAGGTGGGCGGATCACTTGAGCCTAGGAGTTTGAGATCGGCCTGGGCAACATAGTGAAGCCCTGTCTCTACAAAAAAATACAAAAATTAGCTGGACATGATGGTGCATACCTATAGTCCCAGTTACTTGGGAGGCTGAGGTAAGAGGATCACCTGAGCTGGGGAGGTTGAGGCTGCAGTAAGCAGCCTCTGTACTCCAGCCTGGGTGACAGAGCAAGACCCTGTCTCAAAAATAATAATAATAATAATAATAATAGTAACATCTTGTAATTTAAAATGTTTATTTGGACATCAGAGCTCATTACAAGTTGTTTGCCCTGCTGTGTCTTGTGATGGCATCACCTATAACTCAATATTCAGAACAAGGTCAGTTGGTGATTTGGTCCCAGCCTGAGTATCCTGCAAATTACATGGTCCTGCATTTTCCTCTCTTGCGATCGAATGAAGAGGGAATCTTTGAACTTGATTACCAAGGAGATGGGATAGTAAATCCATCCAGCCACTCCCAAAAGCCAAGTTAAAGTGAGGTAGAAGAGGACTACATATAAATAGGACAAACCAAAGCAGACACTAAGAAAACAGAACTTCTCCTTGTTTTTTATTTGAGAAAATGCACTGTCTTCTTCCCTGGAACAATAACAAACAAATACTTAACTTATATAATGCTTTAAAGATTAGCAAACTTGAGACCAAGTATGGTGACTCATGCCTGTAATCCCAACAATTTCAGAGACTCAGGCAGGAGGATCACTTGAGTCCAGGGGTTCAAGACCAGCCTGGGCAACATAGTGAGACCCCATCTCTACAGTGAATTTTCTTTTAATTAGCTGAGCATGGTGGCACACACCTATAGTCCCAGCTACTTGGGAGGCTGATGCAGGAGGACCAGTTGAGCCTGTGAGGTTGAGGCTGCAGTGAGCCATGATCATGCTACCGTACTCAGAGATCCAGTCTCTTAAAAAAAAAAAAAAATTAGTTGACTTAATTGACTTGATTTTGCGAGACCCTGCAACAAAGGGAATTCAAAGACTTGAGCTATCCATTGAGAAAGATCTGCTGCTTAAATTCAAGTTCATGTCCTCCAGATGTTTCCTCCATCCTCCAGGGTCACTGCCTTCTTGTTGAACTTGAATGTGCCCTCAGTTTATTAATGGATCTGGTTGGAAGCATCCACTGTTTACCAAGAGCCTTTCTACAACCTGTACTAAAGAACTAATGGTTTCCCCTACCTCACTCTACTCTCGAGGGATAGAAGCACTGATGAAGAGCAAAGACAGAATCAAGCATATGTGTAGAATATATGGTAATCATATAAGGGAATGGTGTCAAAATTCTCAGCCTCCTTGCTATTCACTAGCTTATTCCCCTTTACCTTGTCTGGATGGTATATTATGAAGAGGCACCTAGCAGTGCCTCTTGCCCCTACAGTAAGAATCAAGGGAGGATATGGGCTCCTCCACAGGGTTAAGAAGTCTTCAAAAGCTATGTTGTCCCACCCACTTACCAGAATAAGAGACAAAATTGTGACCTGAAGTTGAAACTCCAGTGAGTAATAAAGAAGGGAAGTTGTCTAAAGCAGAAGTTCTCAATCTGAGGGCTATCTGTGTGCTGTGTACTGAATTTTGCGTCCTCCCAAAATTCATACATTGAAGCCCTAATCCCCATTGTGGTTGTATTTGGAGGTGGGGCTTTGGGTGGTGATTAGGGTTAGATTAGTTCATGAAGGTGAAGCCCTCCTAATGAGATTAGTACCCATACAAGAAGAGTTGCAAGAGCTTTCTGTCAATTATGCTACCTCTCCTTCTCTCTTTCCTTCAGTTTCTCTCTCCACCATCTAGAATACTTCAGGAAGATGGCTGTCCACAAACCAGGAAGAAGTCCCTCAAATACTAAATCTGCTGGCACCTTGATCTTGGGCTTCTCAGCTTCTAGGACTGTGGGAAATGTTTGTTGTTTAAGCAATCCCATCTATGGTATTTTGTTATAGGAGCCCAAGCTGACTAAGACAATACGGATACCTTGCATACCTGGGAGGCTTGCACATCCTTGGACGTTAAAAGTAATATTTTTCAGAAAAGGGCCTGTAACTCTCATCAGAGATTCAAAGGACCAAATCTATGACCCGCAAAAGATTATATACCACTCACAGAGTGGCCCTTGTGTTCTTACGCTGTAGGACCACAAGAAACTTGAGAATTGGGGATCCTAGTCTTGGCCTTCATTTCCTACTTAAAGGCATGACCAACATCTAAGAGTATTAACAAATATGATGAAATAAGAAAGATTCAAGAGGATACACATATTTTCTTTGCCAATGTTGCTAATATCCACTTGAGAGTTTATTATCCATAATAAAATGTGGAATCCAGTCTGTACACTATGATCCTTAGCATACACTTGTATTATATTTCCTATAAGCTTTTAGTAATATCAACCTTAGAGTCCAAGAAACCTAAGTCATTGGGCCTAACACTACCACTGATTTTCTCCCCACTTCACCTCCAGTATTATGATGTATTCCAAAGCCAAATAGGACTTTGTGGTGGTTCGTTGTGATTAATTTCTGTTCCAGTGAGCCTATCCATAGAACAGGCAATGCAACATTGGAGAAAAAGGTAGTCTAACTTATTTTTACATCATATAGACTGTATAGCAAAGGTCAAGGGACCAATATGAGTATTACTGGAGCACTGAGTGAAAACATTTTCAGAAGAAATCAAGAAAAATGTGACTCAACATGAATGAACCTTGAAAACATTATGCTAAGTGAAAGAAACCAAACGTGAAAGACCACACATTGTATGATTCCATTTACATGAAATGTCAAGAATAGGCAAATCCATAGAAACAAAAGTAGATGAGTGGTTGCCAGGGGATAAGGGAAGAGAGAAAGGGGAGTCGCTACTAATGGACATGGCTCTCTTTTTGGGGTAATGAAATTAAATTTAAAATTAGATAGTGGTGGTGGTGGTGTACAACGCTGTGACTATACTAAAAACCACAGAGTTGTACATTTTTAAAGGGTGAATTTTATCATATATGACATATATCTCAGTTTTTTAAAAGAAGAAAAATGAAAAGATGTGATTCAGAAAGGATTCATCACAGTTATAGCTCAATCACTTATTTGGCAATTAATCTGCTGACATAGTCTTGAGATATTTCTATAAATAGCTCCTTGCTGCTTAAACTCCCTGACTCCACCCCAGCCAATGGATATTATTTTATTGGCTTTTCTGTTTACAAAACTACATATATATATACATATATATATACATATATATATATACATATATATATATTTTTTAATTCAGAAAATAAAAGAAGATAAAGCTGGGACACAGTAGTATGTGTCTATAGTCCCTGCTACTTGGGAAGCTAATGAAGGAGGACTGCTTGAGTCCAGGAGTTCCAGCTTGGGTGACACCGTATTTTTAAATAACAAACAACCACCAAAAAAGAAAAAAACCACAAAAACAAAAACAAAACAAAAGCCCAAGAGGATATAAGGAATAAAATAACTTGAAAAACCACCACTCAAAGAAGACTATTATTAACATTTTATTGTGCATTTTCCAGGTTATTTTTCTGTGCATATGTAACAGGGAAAATATTTTTGAACTATATTAATGTGATTTTCTCTGTTGCACTTCCTTGTATGTTACCACCTCTCATTCTATATGAAGCATCCTTTTTTCTTACAGCAGAAATGCAGAGTGGAAAAGAGCAAATATTCAGACTTTTACTTCACGAATAAGATTTTTGGGCAAACATTAAGAGTTGTGAGGCCAGCACTTTGGGAGGCAGAGGCAGGTGATCACCCAAGGTCAGGAGTTTGAGCCCAGCCTGACCAACATGGAGAAACCCCATCTCTACTAAAAAGACAAAATTAGCTGGATATGGTGGCACATGCCTGTAATCCCAGCTACTCTGGAGGCTGAGGCAGGAGAATCACTTGAACCCGGGAGGCAGAGGTTGCATTGAGCCAAGGTTGCGCCACTGCATTCCAGCCTGGGGAACAAGAGTGAAACTCTTTTCTCAAAAAAAAAAAAAAAAAAAAAAAGAGTTGTGAGTGCTTTGCAGATGGTGCTGCCCAGAGCCCCTAGCACCAGCCATGGTCAACCCCGCTGTGTTCTTTGACATTGTGGTCAATGGCGAGTCCTTGGGCTGCGTCTCCTTTGAGCTGTTTGCAGACAAAGTTCCAAAGAAAACAGAAACTTCTGTGCTCTGAGCACTGAAGAGAAAGGATTTGGTTATAAGGGTTTCTACTTTCACAGAATTATTCCAGGATTTCTGTGCCAGGGTGGTGACTTCACACCACTGACTGCCACTTTCTGAACTGAATACTTGAAAGAGAAAAGCATGGTGGAAAGATTGAGGGGAAAGTCAAAGGCACAGATGCCTTTGCCTTGCCTCCCAAAAGAAATCTGGGAAGATCCCAGGTCAGAATGGAGGTGGGGGTTACCAGTGAGGAAGCGACAGTGGGAGTGGCTAGACAGATGAGGCTGAATAGCAGTCCTCAACTGGCTCCACTGTGCAGTACAAGGGACTCTTCCAGGGGAATCTAAAAATTACCCCATGCTGGGCGCGGTGGCTCTCGCCTGTAATCCCAGCACTTTGGGAGGCTGAGGAGGGCAGATCATTTGAGATCAGGAGTTCAAGACCAACATAGCCAATATGGTGAAACCCTGTCTCTACTAAAAATACAAAATTAGCCAGGTGTGGTAGCAGGCGCCTGTAATCCCAGCTACTCAGGAGGCTGAGGCAGGAGAATCACCTGAGCTTAGGGGGCAGAGGTAGCAGTGAGCCAAGACTGTGGCATTGCACTCCAGCCTGGGTAACAGAGTGAGAATCTGTCTCAAAAAAAATAAAAAGTAAAAATTAGCCTAGCCTCAGTTGGGAAGCAGCTAGATTAGCCTCCCACTGTGAAAACCAGCTCTACCCCCACCCCCACCCCTTACCAACCCCCACCTCCCTGACTACAAGGCCAAGAGGTTGGCTGAGTACCCTCAGGCATAGAGGCCAGCTTGGGAAAGAGGAGGAGGAGGGGCGAGACAGCCTTGTTAGGGAATTGAACTTTGAATTGACTGAATATTTACCCAATAGAGATCTTTTAAATCAAAATAGATTCTAACATCAACATAGATTGTTTAATCTAGAGGAGACTCAGATAACTTTAATTAGAAGGGTGGGAGAAAATTAGATCAGTTAAGAAAAATAAAGAATCCATATCTCTTTGCTTCTGAGTAGATTAGTGAATGGTCTATGTTCCTGCTACAGATCATATAAATATTTTTAGCAAAATGAAACAAATGAAATGAATACAAATTTATAAATATTTTTAGCATACGCACTTTTGTAACTTGTTTTTGTTTACAATATTGTCTAATTTTTTTTGTTTATATTGTCTTTCTCTCAACTAGGCTGTAAATATCTGGAGGACTAGGACTGTGTTTTATCTTTCTTTGAATCTACCTCAGTGCTTGAGCCCAAAGCATACTCCATATCACTGCCATGTAAAAACATTTCTAGTTTTTTCTCATACATATGCAATTAAACAACAACAACAAATAAATAAATAAATAAATAAATAAATAAAGCCTTGAAGCAAGCAGAAGATAGTTTGATAGAAAGGGCCAGTACAGCAGGCACCTGAGTTCTCATCCTGATCAGTCACTGACTTTAGTCAAGTTACCCGCTTCTCTTGCTGTCTCATTTTCTCTTCCTGTAAATTGGAAATAGTATCCTCAGCACCTTACTTGCATTTCATGGAACTCAAATAAGGAAAAGTACGCAAAATCACTTAGAAAAGAATGCAAAATTATCAAATACAATGTTTAACCCCAATATGATTTTACTAGTGACCTTGACTAGAATACTGACGTGCCTGAGATCTGGCTTTTTTGGCAGCTTCCCTCCTTGCACAATCTTCCTTCCACATCTGCTGCTACAGCATCCCCTATTCCTACCCAACTACCACCATCAGCTCTCTGACTGCCCCAGCCAGACCCTAGTCAGTGATCTCTCAGTAAATACTTGTTTTTAGTGAACAACTGAAAGAATTTTATTTAGTTGACATGTGACTACTTCCTGGACACAAATGGAAAAGTGTTATTTAAAGACAGGAAAACGATAAGGGCATTTTACATTCAAGCAGTTATTAAAGTTTTTTTTTTTTTTTTTTTTTTTTTTGAGAGGGAGTCTCACTCTGTTGCCCAGGCTGGAGTGCAGTGGCGCAATCTCAGTTCACTGCAACCTCCACCTGCCAGGTTCAAACAATTCTCTTGCCTCAGCCTCCTGAATAGCAGGGACTATAGGCACAGGCCACCATGCCTGCTAATTTTTTGTATTTTTAGTAGAGATGGAGTTTCACCATGATGGCCAGGCTGGTCTCAAACTCCTGACCTTGTGATCCTCCTGCCTAGGCTTCCCAAAGTGCTGGGATTACAGGTGTGAGCCACCTCTGCCAGCCCCAAAGATCTTTAATCTTTTCTACTTCACCAGTTAGCAGAGATTGCAGGTCATGATAGACAACAAACAAAATGGGGATTTTCTCTACACATCAATAGTCTTCATTTATGGCATAAGCAAGCTGTGTAGCTGGGAGATCACCAGGCAAACATCACACCTTGATAACTGAACTGGTGCCCTCTCTGTCATGTTCTGTGACATGTGGATGGTGCTAAAGCCTCAATAAAACCCAGAATCTGGCTGGGTGTGATGGCTCATGCCTGTAATCCAGCATTTTGAGAGGTCAAGGCAGGGACCACTTGAGCCCAGGATTTCAAGACCAGCCTGGACAACATAGTGAGACCTTGTCTCTACGAAAAATCAGAAAAATTAGTTGGGTATGATTGATAGCGCACACCTGTGGTCCCAGCTACTCAGGAGGCAGAGGCAGGAAAATCACTTCAGCCCAGGAGGTCGAGACTGCAGTGAGCCGAGATTGCGTCACTGTACTCCAGCCTGGGTGACAGAGCAAGACCGTGTCTCAAAAACGAAAAAGAAAAAGAAAAAAAAAAAACCAAGCCTGCCTCCAGTGATTTTACAATCTAAAGCAAGCGTGATTGCTTTTGTTGTTTTTAATCAAATTCCAATTTAAGTATCATTTACTGTTTAAATCAATCTCTGAGAAATATCTTCTTAAAAAATAGAAATACTTTTTAATGTTGGGCAATCATTCATTAACTTAGGAAACATTAAATGAGTATTTATCATGTGCCAAGATCTGTGCTAGATACTGGGATACAAAAATGAACCAAGTTTAGATTAGAAGGTCAAATAGATATGTCAAACCAGTCTGTTTTGGTTTTTTGTTTTTGTTGGTTTTTTGTTTGTTCTGTTTTTTGAGACAGAGTCTTTCTCTGTCACCCAGGCTGGAGTGCAGTGGCATGATCTTGGCTTACTGCAACCTCCACCTCCCGGGTTCAAGTGATTCTCCTGCCTCATTCTCCCAAGTAGCTGGGATTACAGGCGCAAACCACCATGCCCAGCTAATTTTTTTTATTTTTGGTAGAGATGAGGTTTTGCCATTGTTGCCCAGGCTGGTCTCAAACTCCTGAGCTCAGGCAATCCGCCCGCCTCAGCCTCTTAAAGTGTTAGGATTACAGGCCTGAGCCACCGCATGTGGCCACAAGCCTGTCATTGATCTTCACTGTGGTATGTGCGGTAATAGATGTTCACTGGCAGAGAGGAAGGAGGGGGTAACTCAACTTGGGTGCTGCAGGAAAGGTTTCATGGAGGAGGCCCTTGAGTGAGATGTTTTCATTAATTCACTCATTCCACCAATATTTACTGCAGTCTTTATGTGTCAGGTACTGTTCTAGGTACAAGGAGTATAGTAGTAAACAAAACATGAAAATCCCTGCTCTCATGAAATTTACAATTTTGGGTAAACAATAAAGATAACAAGTAA
The DNA here is from genome assembly GCA_963573385.1 of Cacajao melanocephalus. Classification (NCBI taxonomy): domain Eukaryota; kingdom Metazoa; phylum Chordata; class Mammalia; order Primates; family Pitheciidae; genus Cacajao; species Cacajao melanocephalus. The sequence continues at coordinate 20,440 of CAUYLG010077536.1, forward strand.
ATAGATTGCCTACTTATGTAACTATTGATAAGTGCTTAAATAGTGAATATGCATTTGAAATTGTAGATAAGAAGGCCATGGAAGTTCTCACTGAGAAGAGGATTCAGTATCTGAAGGAAGTGTTGAAACAAGCCTTAGGGATGGCAAGATACGGGAGAGGGAGGAGCAAGCACAAAGGCCCTCAAGTAGACATGTGCCTGGAGAGTTTGAGGAAGAACAAGAAGGTCAGTGTCCCTGAGTAGAGTGAATGAAGGAAGAGTATTAGGAAATGAGACTGGAGAAGCAACTGATGATGGGGAGGGCTGACTTTGAATAGGAAATCATTGGACGGTTCTTAGCAAGAGCAACATGATCTGACAAGATGACACTTCATGATATGGTCACCAGGCAAGAGCAAACGGGACTAGGTGGGAGGTCACTGCAGTAGACTACATGAAAGAAAGACAGTGGCTTGGACCAGAGTAATAGCAATGGGGATGATGAGAAACGGTTAAATTCTGGATGTATTTTGGAGATAGAGCTGACATGATTTGTGGATAGATTAAATGTGAAATGTGAGATAAGAAAAGGAGTAAAAAAAGTACTTTGGCCTGGCCAACTGCAAAGATGGAGCTGCCATCAACTGAAATGGGGCAGACTATGAAGAATTAGTTTAGGGGGGTTACATCTAGAGGATAACTTTGAACATATTTATTATGTTGTCAAATAGTTGTTTATTGTGGTCTGGAATTCAGGGCAGAGGTTGCGTTTGAACATACACATTTGGGCATCACCAGCGTATAGATCAAATTTAACACCATGAATTTGGATAAAATCACCTAGAGAGAAGGAGGATTTAAAAGAGAATAAACAGGAATAAAGAAAGGAAAGAAAAACATTCCAGGCCAGGCACGGTGGCTCACGCCTGTAATCCCAGCACTTTGAGAGGCCAAGGCGGGTGGATCACCTGAGGTCAGGAGTTCGAGACCAGCCTGGCTAACATGACAAAACTCTGTCTTTACAAAAAATACAAAAATTAGCTAAACCACCTCTGCACCAGCAGGACAGAAGGTTAGGTTTACTGTTGTTCTGCAGCTTACTGGCTGGGTGATCTTAGCCCAAACTCTTAACTTTATAGAGCCTCAGTCTTTTCTATAAAATGAAATTAATAATATATTTCCTCATTTGACAGCTGGAGTCTAAATTATTTACCTTTTGATTCCTTTCAGTTAATTTTAATTAAGAAAATAAATAAACAGAAACCTGCCCAGTGATCTGGCCTGCATGATCCTCTAATTGCCATTATTTTAAAATAAAATTATTTATTATTTTTTTGTTCAAGACTGTGTCTTTTCTGTCTCCTAGGCTGGAGTGCAGTTGCATGAACATGGCTCACAGCAGCCTCAACTTCCTGGGCTCAGGCAATCCTCCTGCCTCAGCCTCCACAGTAGCTGGGACCACAGGCATGTCCCACCACACCCAGCTAATATTTTTATTTTTTGTAGAGAGGGGATTCTTGCCATGTTGTCCAAGCTATTCTTAAACTCTTGGCCTCAAGCAATCCTCTTGGGTCTCAAAGTGCTGGGGTTAGAGGTGTGAGTGACCATGCCCCATGCATTTTATTCTATTATAGATGTAAGATATGCTCATTTAGAAAATACAGAAAAAAAAGAAGTATGGTCACATGGGGTGGAGAATTAACCCCATACTCCAAGAAACTCACTATTAAAATTTTGAAGTATTTGGTCTTTGCCTTTCTGTAATTATTTTATTTATTTATTTATTTATTTAGAGACAGAGTCTTGCTCTGTCGCCCAGGCTGGAGTACAGTGGCACAATCTGGGCTCACTGCAACCTCCGCCTCCCAGGTTCAAGTGATCTCCTGCCTCATCCTCCTCAGTACCTGGGACTACAGGCACCCACCAACATGCCCAGCTAATTTTTGTATTTTTAGCAGAGACAACGTTTCTCCATGTTGTCCAGGCTGGTCTCAAACTCCTAACCTCAGGTGATCCTCCCACCTTGGCCAGCCAAAGTGCTGGGATTATAGGCATGAGCCACTGTACCCGGCTTTCTTTCTATAATTACTACATTTTAAATTTCCAAAGTTTTTGCCACCACAAACTTTCAGCTCTCAGCCTGCCATAAAAATAACCTGAAAACACTAGAATATATTAAAATTCTATAACACATATTTCTTCTTCAGTACACAAAACAAAAACCTCATAGTCCACCAACAATATGTGATTAAGATTCTTGAGGATGTGCTTCAGGACTGTTTGTTGAATACTTAAAAATAAAAATCAGCATTCCATTTTTAAAGAACAGCTGGCTGGGACTCCTCTGCAGTTTTTGCTTTATGGTCCCTTCTGATTCTTGGCTGTAATTAATTTACTGGAAAGATTTTACGGGACTGAATTAACAATGCAAGCACACAGTTGTATGATAAAAGTCTGTTTTGTTATTTTTCATCTCTATTTTTTTAAATCATAACTATTTTTCAAAAAGGCTATCGGATACAGATCAAAATATATTACAGGGCAGCTATAAAACCCCTCTTTAACAACAATAAAAACATTCTCAAGAATCATCCAACAGCCTGCAAATGAACTTTAATGAATATTTGACAAAATAAAAATTCCAGTCCAACAAGATATTGTCCCTTAAAAATTGTTAAAAAAGGGCTGGGCACAGTGGCTCACGCCTGTAATCCCAGCACTTTGGGAGGCCAAGGCGGGCGGATCACCTGAGGTCAGGAGTTCAAGACCAACCTGACCAACATGGAGAAATCCCGTCTCTACTAAAAATACAAAATTAGCCGACGTGATGGCGTATGCCTGTAATCCCAGCTACTTGGGAGGCTAAGGCAGGAGAATTGCTTGAACCCGGGAGGCAGAGGTTGCCGTGAGCCAAGATCGTGCCAGTGCACTCTAGCCTGGGCAACAAGAGCAAAACTCCACCTCAAAAAATAAATTAAAAAAAAAAAAACTGTTAAAAAGGAACTAGAGCTATGACAATGAATTAACAAATGACTATTGAGGGCCAGGTGCGGTGGCTCATGCCTGTAATCCCAGCACCCTGGAGGCTGAGGGAGGCAGATCACCTGAGGTCAGGAGTTCCAGACCAGCCTGGCCAATATGGTGAAAGCCTGTCTCTACTAAAAATACAAAAATTAGCTGGGCATGGTGGCTCGCAACTGTAATCCCAGCTACTTGAGAGGCTGAGGCACGAGAATCACTTGAACCCAGGATGCAGAGGTTGCAGGAGCTGAGACCCTGCCACTGCACTCCTGCCTGGGCGACAGAGTGAGACTCTCTCTCAAAAAAAAAAAAAAAAAAAAAGGCTATTGAGCATTTCCCAGCTATTGTTTCAGTTCTCATATTTCTGTTTTGCCTTTCACAATATTTTTGTTATGATGGGGAAAGATACACCTAGTTAATGATTTCTGTGCCTGCTGTTTTCTCCATAAAACTTTTTCAAGACCAGTCTTTGGAATCAGGTTTTACACGTGTATTGCAAGTGAAAGTTTGTCAATTGTCACCGGCCGGAACCCTTCTGTGAAAGGCAGTTTGATATAGAGGAAAGAGCACTGGACTAGGGTCTTGGATCTTAACTCTGACCATGCTACTTTTTAGCTCAGTTTATCTTGGCAGTTCACTTAAACTAAATGAGCTTTCATTTTCTTATCTGTAAAATTAAGATAATAATAACTGTCTTGCCTACCTTGCGGAGTTGTTCGGAATATATAATGCAAGTGAAAAGTGCTTTACAAACTGTGAAGTATTAAGTAACTACCAAGTACTTTTACTTTTATTATTATTTTTTTCGAGATAGAGTCTCACTGTCGCCCAGGTTGGAGTGCAGTGGTGCAATCTCGACTCGTTGCAAACTCCACCTCCCAGGTTCAAGCGGTTCTTGTGCTTCAGCCTCCCAAGTAGCTAGAATTACAGGCACGCACTACCATGCCTGGCTAATTTTTATATTTTTAGTGGAGATGGGGGTTTCACCATGTTGGCCAGGATTCACCATGTTGGTCAAACTCCTGACCTCAGGTGATCTGCCCACCTCGGCCTACCAAAGTGCTGGGATTACAGGTGTAAGCCACCACACCTGGCCTATTTTTACTTTTTTATCATAGCAAAATATATTTAACATAAAATTCGCCATTTTTAGGGTATACAGCCACTTTTAAGTATACAGTTCTGTGGTATTAAATACTGTCACATTGTGGTGCAACCATCATCAGCATCTACCTCTGTGGCTTTTTCATCTTCCCAAACTGTAAATTCATTAAATGATAACTTCCTATTTCTCCCTCTCCCTATCCCCTGGAAATCGCCATTCTACTTTCTGTCTCTAAGAATTTGACTACTCTAGGTACATCGCATAAGTGGACTCATGCAGTATTTGCCCTTTTGTGTCTGGTTTATTTCACTTAGCAAAATGTCTTTACAGTTCGCCCATGTTGTAGCATATGTCAGAATTTCCTTTCTTTTTAAGGCTGAAAAATATTCCATTGAATCTATATACTATCCTTTGTCCATTCATCTGTCAATGGATATTTGGATTGTTTTCCCCTTTTGTCTATTGTGAATAATGCTGCTGTAAACATTGATGTGCCAATATCGTCGCTGCTTTCAGTTGTTTTAGGTATATGCCCAGTAGTCAAATTTCTGGATCATATGGTAATTCCATGTTTGATTTGTTGAGAAACTCCCATACTGTTTTCCACAACAATTGTACCATTTTACAATCCCATCAATACATCCCACAAGGTGTCCTATTTCTTCAAATCCTTGCCAAGACTTGTTATTTTCTGGGTTTTATTTTGTTTTTGTTTTAATGGCAGCTATCCTAATAGTTGTAAAGTGGTATCTCACTGTAATTTTGACCTGCATTTCTCTAATAATTAGTAATGTTGAATGTCTTTTCATGTGCTTATTGGCCATCAGTTTTTCTTCTTCGGAGAAATTTCTATTAAGACCTTTGCTCATTTTTAAATTGAGTTGGTTTTGTTGTTGTTGAGCTGTAGGTATTCTTTATATATTATGGATATTAATCCATTATCTGGCATATGACTTGCAAATATTTTCTCCCATTACATGTGCTGCCAAGTATTTTTATTTTTATTCATGTACCACATCTTATATAAAAAAAATTATGCTCAACCCTTCACTATGGAGCTTTAGGAAATAAGAATACTCCTTGAACTGACTTCCTCTGTATCACATAAACATGATACCGTAGTTTAAAGTACAGTTAAGAAATAATTGCTGGCTGGGTGCTGTGGTTCCCGCCTGTGATCCCAGCACTTTGGGAGGCTGAGGCGGCAGATCACTTGAGGCCAGGAGTTTGAGACCAGCCTGGCCTACATTGTGAAACCCCATCTCTACTAAAAATACAAAAATTAGCTGGGCATGATGATGTGCACCTGTAGTCCCAGCTACTCAGGAGACTGAAGCATGAGAATCAAAGAATTGCTTGAACCTGGAGGCAGAGGTTGCAGTGAGCCGAAATCATGCCACTGCACTCCATTCTGGGCAACCCAAAGAGAGTCTGCTTTAAAAAAAAAAAAAAAAGAAGAAGAAGAAGAAGAAGACAGAAAAAGAAAAGAAATTATTGGCAAAATTTCTTCTTCAGAGTTAAGTAATAAGAAAAAAATATTTCAAACTTCCCCTATTTACAATTTGTCTCAGTAAAATATTTAATTTAGTAGCAAGCTAGAAAGTGGTTTTTCTCTACCTCCTTACGTAAAATTTATGTAGATTAGCAGATTTGACAATGGAAAGCTAAAGCTGAATATGCCCAGGGGGAGAATATAGAGACATTAAAAAAAAATAACATTTCCTGCCATGCCTATCCATTCATCATACACAAATGAAAAGCCAACAAGCCATGTCTTAGCAGGGAATAAATGCCCTCTCCAGTGGCAAACTGTTAAAGTGCAGAAGTGGAAATAACATTTAAAATAATACTGAGTACCTACAGGTCTTTCATTCATTCCTTTATTTTACAAGCATGATAGGCTTTGTGTTAGGCCCTGGAGACACAAAAATAAGTGAGCAGTTCCTGCCTTCAAGGAGCTCTCATTCTGGTGGGAAAAATGACTAAATAGTTGCAGTATAATATGGTGAGTACCAAGGAGCTCTAATGAATGTTTCCATTATGGATAATTCACAGTTAAGTGCTGTGAAGGTTACCTCTGAAGTTATCATGCCAATTGCTAACATGAGGGGTTTATAAAATCCATTATGAATATAAAACTTCATAAAATATTAATTACTGTTATTACCATCTCAGTACTCTTTTAGTACTAAGAGACAAGGTACATGAACCACCTAAGATTTTGTGTCTAAAATTTAAAAAATTTATTTTCATTATAGAAGTAATGCATTCTTTTTATTTTTTCATTTAAAATAAAAATTAACTTATTTAATTTAAATTTTTTCTCTTTCTTTCTTTTTTTTTTTTCTTTAAGACAGGCTGTCACTCTGTCATTCAGGCTGAAGTGCAGTGGTGCAATCAGCTCATGGCAACCTCGACCTCTCAGGCTCAAAAGATTCTCCCAAGTAGCTGGAACTACAGGTGTGTACCACCACACCCAGCTAGTTTTTGTATTTTTTGTAGAGATGGGGGTTTCACCATTTTGCCCAGGCTGATCTTGAACTTCTGAGCTGAAGCAATTCTCCTGCCTTGGCCTCCCAAAGTGCTGGGATTACAGGCATGCATCAAGACGCCCAGCCTTAATTTAAACTTTTTCTATCTTCTAGAAAACTGAAGTCTCAAAAAGTAATGCATTTTTATTGCAGAAGGTGTAAACAATACGGAATTCCCCAGAAGCAACCGTCATTAACAGTTTGCTATATTCTATTTCAGGATGCCATTGACTATAAGATGCATTCTGAATTCAAGGGTGATGAAAAGTAGAGAACAAAAAGGACTTTTGTACACATTTGAAGTCTTAGATCTATATGAACAAAAAGTAGAGGCAATGAGGTAGGCCTGAGCGAACTGTACAGGGGAATCAGCAAGAAAACATCATTTTCATGCTAATGTTTTGTACTTCTAGGCATACTTCTAAGTATATTGAACTAAGCAGTAACCATACTCCAAGAATGTTAAGAGGAAAAAAAAAAAAAGAGGTAACCATTCCAAAAAGCTCTGGCTCTTAGAAGATGCTGTTTATATGCCCAAAGTTGTACTTATTACCTTATAAGTAGATTATAGAATATGAGCCTCACCTTTTGGAAGATTTATTCTTATTGCTCAAATGAACCTTTGCCTGGAAGAAGATAAATCTCTAGTTTCTGAAACATTGGTCAATATATGTATTGGTCCCACATGGACTGAAAAGATACGAAAAAGCATACGGCTTTTTTCTCATTCATTATCCTATATTTATTTTCTCTACTAAAATCCCAGGGGTTTTAGGGAATGAAAAATGTTGGGATGCAACCTGTCCAACTAGCAAGTCTCTTTGTTTCAGAAGCATTACGTGTAGCATAGTGTAACAGGAAGACCTGACGGGGCACAGTGGCTCACACCTGTAATCCCAGCACTTTGGGAGGCCAAGGCTGGCGGATCATGAGGTCAGGAGATTGAAACCATCCTGGCCAACATGGTGAAAGCCTGTCTCTACTAAAAATAGAAAATTAGCTGGGCATGGTGGCATGTGCCTGTAGTCTCAGCTACTCGGGAGGCTGAGACAGGAGAATCCCTTGAACCCAGAAGATGGAGGTTGCGGTGAGCCAAGATTGTGCCACTGCACTCCAGCCTGGCGACAGAGTGAGACTACATCTCAAAAAACAACAACAACAACAACAACAACAACAACAACAAACCAGGAAGACCTATGTATGGAGACACCAAGGTTCTACTCTTAGTTGTACCACTAATTAGATGTGTAATTTTAGATAAATCACTTAACCCTTCTAGACCTCTGTTTCTCATCTCTAATTACTCAGTCTAGTCCATAGGTTATTATGAAGATCAAAAGGAATCATAAATATGGAAGCACTTCAAAAAATGTAGTACATGCATATTATAAGTATTATTAATACTTACATTTATTATTGGTCTGTAATGCCACCCTTAGACTTGGGCAAGTGGAGTGCCTGCCCTGAGCCTTGTACTTCAGAAGGCTCTGCATAGCACAAACACAAATGCTCACGAATTGATTAAACATCTGTCAGTATGTTCCTAGGAGACATGGCTTCAACTCTGACAATAGCAAGGACATTCTTTGAAGTGATTCAATGATTATATGTAGTATTTTCTAGATATGCCTCAAAATGGATCAACTTGTTTAAACACATATCAAATATCTCATAGCCACTCTTGGTTAACAATGGAGATGTCATTTAAACGCTGTTAGAGCAGTTAGGTTTAATTTAAACAAGATAGCGAGCTGCACTAGGACACATACATGAAACAGTAGAGGATCTTCAAAAAACCAAGGAATTGTGGTCTATGGTGGGAAATACTTTTGATTTTGGGCTAACCACAGTTATTTGGTATGGACTATTCCTTGCTATTAATAATGTTAGCAAAAGCTTACAGAATACACAGACTTATCTAAATTTGCCCAGTTCACTTTTTAAATAATTTAAAATACTTTTTATTGGATTTGGCGGTTCTACGAAACAAAAGAAAAAGATAAATGGACAAAAGAAAAGAATAATTTTTAAAAAGTAAAGTAATTTTTAAATTTTTACAGAAAATGATTTTTCTAAATAGAAAGATACTAAATATAGCATATACAATGAAATAATATTCCACAAAATAGAAACAAGAAAGCAAAAATGATTGCATGATTACAAAGAAGTTCACATACAAATCTGTATATATGTGCATTATATATAAGTATTATCTTCTTTCCAGATAGCAACATAGTCTCCTTGAAGAGAGATTTGAGCAAACTGAACCACATATTGTTCTATTTTTCTTTATGATATCCCAGCATTGAAAAAGTTGAAAGAACAACTTAATACTATGTAAATAGATATTGCTTTAAGGGCTGGCAAAAAAAAACAATCACAATAATAGGCTTCATGTGATAAAATTAAATATATGTTCTATGACAATTATCATTATTACAGTCCTATTACAGTGTCTGAATATGATATGTAAAATCATGGTTCATTTCCAAATGTAAATATTGATTTAAACATTCTATTAACAATGCCTGTCGTTACTGCCTCCACAGAATAAAATATTTCCAATTCCATTGAAATTCATTTTTAAATCAAGAAATAACCATAAAAATGGGCAACCAGCAGCCCTTGGGGCTACTCTGTCTATAGAGTAGCCATTCTTCCATTTCTTTACTTTCTTAATAAACTTGCTTTTACTTAAAAATTCATTTAAAAAATATCTAATCTTAAGGATTCTTTTCTGGAGACAAGGTCTCACTATGCTGTGCAGAGTGGCCTCAAACTCATGGACTCAAGTGATTGTCCCACCTCAGCCTCTGAGTAGCTGAGATTATGGGTACACACCACTGTACCCAATGTCAGTAGTTTTTTTATGAGAAAATATTAAGGAAAATTTTTAAGAGTTATTTTCTAGAAATGTATATTGATATGTTTACAGATAAAATTGTAAGGTATCTAGAATTTAAATCAAAGTAATTGGGAAGGCTGAGCACAGTGGCTCATATCTGTAATCCCAGCACTTTGGGATGCCAAGGCAGGTAGATCACTTGAAGTCAGGAGTTCCAGACCAGCCTGGCCAACATGGTAAAACTCTGTCTCTACTAAAACTATAAACATTAGCTGGGTGTGGTGGCGCACTCTCGTAATCCGAGCTACTTGGGAGGCTGAGGTGGGAGAATTGCTTGAACCCAGGAGGCAGGGATGCAGTGAGCCAAGATGGTGCCACTGCACTCCAGCTTGGGCAACAGAGCGAGACTGTCCCTCAATTGAAAAAAAAAAAAAGTAATTGGGTAGACAGACTTGGGGAATATAAATGGAGCAACATTGACTATGAGTTAATAATTATTGAGGCTGGATGATGGGTACATGAGAGTTCTTTATACTCTATTAAATACATTTGTGAATGTTTGAAATTTTCCATAATAAAATGTTAAACAAAAAGGTAAGTATATGGAAGAGGAAAAAAATCTTCTCCTCTACCCTCATAGGTTCTGTACCTGGAGCCTGCCAATGAAACTGTCAAAAGACAGATTAATAGGAGAAAAGGCATACAGACTTCATCTGATGTTAACAGTTTAATTTTCACATGCATAGTGGCCTTCATGGAAAAGAAGTGAAGGTTTAAAGAAGTCATTATAACCTGGGGCTTATACATCATTTTAACAAAGAGTAATAAACTGTGAAAAGGAGTTTGTGCTTCTAAGAGCTGTAAATTGTGAGAAAGAAAATACATGGGGGAAACTAATGGAGGATAAGGGTTATTTTAGTAAAGTTTGTGCAGATCCATTTCAGTGCTTTCTATCTCCAGTGATGTTATTCTCCTGCTGGTGTGGAAAAAGGGAGAGAGAATACCTTCACAAAGGGAAATTTGTGCCCTATTTTTAGGAAGATAGGATTACAAAGAACTCTTTTTGTGTTTGCTGCTTCCTAATTGCCTTCAGCTCAAAATAAATCCTTATGCCAAAGTAGCATGTACTTTCAAGTACACTGATTCAAGAAAAGTTGTCTATTTTGCTATTATTGTCAACAGAACACAAATTACATAAAAATCTGAATTGTAACAACTATTTTACTAAAGAAGAAAATATAGTATTTTATTATGTAATTAATATATAATTTATGAATTATGTGCATATTTATCTTATTAGTCATCCAACATTACCAGTCCATCAATGGAACACCCAAATGCAAAATAATAACTAAGTCCTATTATTTTTGCTGTCTAGCTGACTTTCAGTTATATGAAAACCATTGCTTTACACATATTTTTTAAGATTTTGAGGCCGAGCAAAGTGGCTCACGCCTGTAATCCCAGCACTTTGGGAGGCCGAGGTGGGCAGATCAACTGAGGTCAGTAGTTTGAGACCAACCTGGCCAACATAGTGAAATCCCATCTCTACTAAAAATACAAAAAAAAAATTAGCCAGGCATGGTGGTGAGCACCTGTAATCCCAGCTACTCTGGAGGCCAAGGCAGGAGAATCACCTGAACCTGGGAGGCGGAGGTTGCAGTGAGCTGAGACTGTGCCACTTCACTCCAGCCTGGGCAACAAGAGTAAGGCTCTGTCTCAAAAAAAAAAAAAGATTTTATCATCATAAATGTATACTTGACAATTTGTCAAGGAAAGTGGATAGAACATATTTATTTAATGGTTTGTTAGCTTCATTTATAATCTTAATGATTTGGATCTATTGTACATAGCCTCTACTTGAGCTCTTGTCCTGGGTACTGGAGATGGTAGGGATATGCATGCTATTCTCAGATTTTTTCATTTTATCCTTAATTTTAACAACTAAGAATGTTTGGGTGAGGATTCCCAGAATGATAGTTTTATTTAACTTAAATTTATCTTCCCCAAAATATTTTAGAAAAACATTGTATAATTTTACTGGGTATTAGAGCCATTTCTGAGATATCTGGATCTCAGATATCTCTGAATATTTTACCCTCAGCAAGAATCGTGTATATTCATGGTTATGTTGATACTCTATCCCTCTCTAAAAACAGCCATCATCTCTTTAGCAAGAATAGATGGGATCAAGTTACAATCCTTTCAGGGAAGACAATAGGGTGATTCAACATAACTGGTCATCCACATCAAGAATGTTCTGTAGGCCAGGCACAGTGGCTCATGCCTGTAATTCCAGCACTTTGGAAGGCTGAGGCAGGTGGATCACAAGGTCAAGAAATTGAGACCATCCTGGCCAGCATGGTGAAACTTCATCTCTACTAAAAATACAAAAATTGGCCAGGCATGGTGGCACGTGCCTCTAGTCCCAGCTACTCGGGAGGCTGAGGCAGGAGAATCACTCGAACCGGGGGGGGGCGGAGGTTGCGGTGAGCGGAGATTGTACCATTGCACCCCAGCCTGGCGACAGGGCAAGACTCTGTCTCAAAAAAAAAAAAGAATGATCACACCTATAATCCCAACACTTTGGGAGGCTGAGGCAGGATGGTTTGAGGCCAGGAGTTTGAGATCAGCCTGCACAACATGGTGAGTCCCTGTTTCTACAAAAAAATTTAAAAATTAGCTAGGCATAGTGGTGCATGCCTATAGTCCTAGCTACTCAGGAGACTGAGGTGGGAGGACCCCTTGAGGCCAGGAGGTCATGGCTACATTGAGCTGGGATCTCACCGCTGCGTTCCAGCCTGGACAACAGAGCAAGACCCTGTCTGAAGAAAGAAACAAACAAAAACAAAGAATGTTCCATAGAGAATTCTGTTTATAATCTCAGCCTCATATTCAATACAAACATTAGGCCTTAGGACATTAATGTAGAGAGAGAGTTTGAGATCCCTTATCCTCTGTATGATGGAGACATGTAGAATCATATTTCCTTTGCATGTGATCCCCAAATTAGAAAATGCAAGGATATAAAGAGGCTGAGGTAATTATCTGGTCAACAGTTAGCCCAGATAACCAATGAACAACTAGTTTGTTTCACCTAAACTATCCATATTGATCCCCCTAAAACCCTTTTGCTGCTGCCTGATAACTGAAATCTCCACGTGAGGCAACATTTTCTGACTCTTGAAAAAACTAATTATCTCCAGTAAAGTACATTTATATTGTATATCTCCAGTTCCAAGATACTTTTGATCATAGCATTGGCCAAAAATATAGTAATCACTTTTTTAGGCGAAAATCAAAAAGACTCTGAAGTTAATTCTGTTTTCAGGAACACTGAAATGTGAAAAAAGTATGTGCTAAATGTCTTGGAATTGAGAAAACACTAAAAAAATTTGAGTATGCTTTAGAGTTATGAAAGTTATTATTCTTATGAAGGCCCTAGGGAGTGACAGGAGTCAGAGAAAGGAATACATGTGGGTCATTATGTAGGGACAGCATGGTGGCCCTCAGCTCTGGTCATAAAGGCGTAGCATTCAAGATCAAGGACAAGGGGGAAGAATACTAAAAGCAGGGAAAGGGAGCTTGAAGGCAGCCTCGGATCATGCAGGGATGGGGCAAAAAGATACATTACATCAGGAAACTGGCCTATATCTGGCTCTGCCCCCAAATCATCATAAGTAACCAGAAACCGATAAGAAGTTACTAGGGTGGGCGTTCACATCTGAAACTTTTCCCTGGCTTGTTGTTAACCTAACTGGCAAAAGCACATGACCTTTCAGTTAGACTGCTTGAGAAATAGGGCTGAGTGTTCCACCTCCTTGAACACTTTAAATTATATTTAATCCCGTTTTAGTGTAATGTTAAAATATTTTTAATTCTATGTGTTAAGAAACGCAAAATGTTTTGAGACTAAATATCAGAGGGAATAGTCATTAGGTGTTACTGTGTTTGCCCAATAATTGGCTCCTTTCCTGTAATGGATGAATTTGTTTCAGAATGGAAAAATAAATTAAACAGAAAACAAATTCTCTACATAAAGGTCATATGAGCTCTTTGTAAACAGGAATGAGGTATTACAAGAAGTTTACTGAGCACCTGGTATTTAGTTCTGGTGGCTTACTTCACTCTGTAAATGCCAATAACTAGTGTTTGTAAGTCTGAGCTATTACAATGGTCACTTTCATGTAATAATCACATCCTTACTCTCTAACTGGAATAAACACCATAAAAATAGTGGGCACTATGTGACTAAATACATGAAACAAATATCTTTTAACAGTTTGGGAGTAAGAACAGTGTTTGAAGATGAGAACAGAAATAAAAGAGGTATTTTGGCTGGGCACAGTGGCTCATGTCTATAATCCCAACAATTTGGGAGGCCAAGGTTGGAGTATTGCTTGAGGCCAGGAGTTCAAGACCAGCCTGGGCAACATAGTGAGACCTCATCTCTACACAAAACCAAAAATAGAAAAATTACCCAGTCATGGTGGTATGTGCCTGCAGTCCCAGCTGCTCAGGAGGCTGAGATTTGAGGATTACTTGAGCCCAGCAGGTTGAGGCTGCAGTGAGCAGTGATTGTACCACTGCACTCCAGCCTAAGCAACAGAGCAAGACCCTGTCTCCAAAACAAACAAAACCTCCAGAAAGGCATTTTGAATATTTTCGGCAATTTTGATTCTGCCTTCAGAATTCACTTTGGAATCTACTTTCAAAGACATAAATGGATACAAACTGTTATAAAACATCTTCAATGTGTCTCTGGATGTCTTTTTGTTTCTTTTTCTTTTTCTTTTTTTTTTTTTTTTGGAAACAACGGAGTCTTGCTCTGTCGCCCAAGCTGGAGTGCAATGGCGTGATCTCAGCTCACTGCAACCTCCACCTCCCAGGTTCAAATGATTCCCCTGCCTCAGCCTCACAAGTGCTGGGATTACAAGCATGTGCCAGCACACCTGGCTAGTTTTTGTATTTTTAGTAGACGTGGGATTTCACCACGTTGGCCAGGCTGGTCTTGAACTCCTGACCTCAGGTGATCTGCCCGCCTTGGCCTCCCAAAATGCTGGGATTACAGGCATGAGCCACCATGCCTGGCCTGGATGTCTCTTTCCAAGCCCCTTTCTAGGTAGAGGCCAGACAGTTCTTGAGTTGAGAAACACTTTGGGTTTTATGTTTCATTCTATTCTGAAGCTTTGGGTAAGATGATATCTGAGAGTAACCAAAGGAATTGCCTCCATTCACTTAGCTCACACTATGTGCCAGGCACTGTGCTGTGCATCATGGAACCAACGACAACTAAAAAGTCCTTGCTTTTCAGAAGCTTTAATGTGATGGTTGGGGAGGAGTCAGAGGTTGGGGTCAGATGAGTAAACAAATGATTAGGCTACCAGGTATTGATTACCAGTAGGGAGTACAAAACAGGATTACTTAAATCAGTCTGCAGTGTATGTCTTGGAGGTGGGAGATGGGATAGCAGTGATACACAGGAAGGCCTTCCTGCAAAGGAAAATTCAGAATTTAAAGTCTTAGCCAATAAATAGAAATTAGCAAGAAGAAGTGTGGCAAAGGAATATGGAAAAGCCTTCTTGGCAGGAGGAACAGAATAAAACTGGCAGAAATTGCCAAGTCTTCAGACAGGGGCTGAGGCAAAAAGAGAGACAGGAATCTCCTAGACGGACAGGTAGACGCTGTGAAGGGGTGAATAGAGCAGTCAAAATCATATTTAATCAGAAAGGTTCTGTTAACTCAGCTTTGGGGAATGCTCCTTCCTCTCATTAATTGGTCCCTTTGTCCTAATATATGTCATGGCTTCTAACCTGACTTCGATAAAGAACAAGTCAATAACTTCACCTTTCTGGGTTTGGCTTTTTGGCGAGTCACTGTCTTTCTAGCTTTCATCCTGTACTCCAACCCTGATATTCATTCCTGTTAAATGGCTCCATTCAGCGCATTTTGTTGTTTGTTTGGCTAGTGTTCCAGGTAGCTAACATCTAGTTAAATTAAACTTAGTTTTATACTTGTTGATCTTTCTTTGCTAGAAAGGCTACAGTTACTCAAAATAAGCACTCTCTTAGTTTTTTGGGTTAAAAAATTATTTCAAAAAAAAATTGCCAAGAACCAAGGGCTAAGGACCAAGAAAGCCAATAATAATGATAATAGCTACTATAGTGGACATTTGTTGGTTGGTTCCTCAGTGTATTGGTCCTCCCTTCTCTTCTCCATGGTGCTTTTTTCTTCGTTTGGGGAATTCACTCCTCCCAATACAGCCCATGTGCTTCCAGAGAAGCTGACCCATTCCCTGGCTTGTTAAAACCAACCATCATATTCCATCTTCCTATGCATAACTTTTGGTTCTAGGGAGGGCATGTGATTTAGCAAGTAAATGTCAGGATACTTTTGGGATCAAGTTATTCTCTCTAGATACGGACAAGGGAACGTGCACTTCTATGGAGCTGTTGGCAGACATCCTGTGATCATGAGGGTTGTTGGCTTTAGGATAAAGCTGTTGCTACAGAAGGCAGAGTGGAGATGGAAAGAAATTGAGTCCTTAGTGATATGGCTGAGTCCTTAGGGATGGAAGACTTAAAGAATCTGAATTATTAGTAACATAAACTAACACCAAAGTGTGCCCTACCTCTGGACTTTTCAATTTCATGAACCAACATATTCTCTTATTGTTTAAGCCAGTTTGAGTTCTAATTTTTCTGTTACTTGCAATATAAAATATTTTATGCTATATAGTTACTATTTGTTGAGAGCCTACTATGTGCTAGGCATTGTAATGAGTGTTCTCAAAGATTAATTCTCACAAACATTTTGGTGTTTTTGTTTTTAGTTTTGTTTTTTGTTTGTTTGTTTGCTCAACAGGTCTTGCTCTGTTGCCGAGGCTGGAGTGCAATGGCACAATCATGGCTCACTGAAGCCTTGAACTCCCAGGCTCAAGTGATCTTCCCAACTCAGCCTCCTAAAGTGCTAGGATTACAGGCATGAGCTACCAGGACCCACTTTCACAACCATTTTTTTAAATAGTGGCAAAATATATATAACATGAAACTTTCCATTTTAGTAATTCTTAAGTGTACAATTCTGTGGCATCAAGTACCTTCACAATGTTGTAGAACCATCACTACTATCTCCAATCACAATCATATTTTGAGGTAGGCATAATTATCCTCATTTTACTAAAAACGAACTTCCTCAGAGAAGTGCATTACCAGCCAGGCAGGGTGGCTCACGCCTGTCATCCCAGCACTTTGGGAGGCTGAGGCGGCTGGATCACCTGAGGTTAGGAGTTCGAGATCAGCCTGGCCAACATGGTGAAACCCTGTCTCTACTAAAAATACAAAAAAATTAGCCAGGCATGGTGGCGGGTGCCTGTAATCCCAGTTACTGGGGAGGCTGAGGCAGGAGAATCACTTGAACCAGAGAGGAGGAGATTGTGGTGAGACAAGAACATGCCATTGCACTCTATCCTGGGCAACAAGACTGGACCTCTGTCTCAAAAAAAAAAAAAAAAAAAAAAAAAAAAAGAAGTACATTACCCAAGTCAGACCACCAGTTAATAGTACAGTCTGATTTAAACCCAAGTCTGCCTGCAAAGCTCATGTTTTTCTGCTTATTATAGTGGCAAATTAAATTATCAAGCAAAGAAACAGGAAATCTTGGTCAAGTTACCAGCTCAGGGTCCACAACATAGAGGTTAGGATCTTGGGAGGAGCAGATACAGCAAATAGGAAACAAGGTAAGGAATAAAAATGATCAGAATCCAAGTCCTTAAA
Source organism: Cacajao melanocephalus (assembly GCA_963573385.1). NCBI lineage: Eukaryota > Metazoa > Chordata > Mammalia > Primates > Pitheciidae > Cacajao > Cacajao melanocephalus. Next base: position 37,695 of record CAUYLG010077536.1, read on the forward strand.
GGTAGGACATGAGAGGCTGGAGTCCAGGGGAGAAGGGAAACCATTTAGGTTCATGAAGTTGGGTTAGAAAGGGGCCTCATCAGTGGCGGCTTCAAGAATATCTGGTTGTACTCATTCACCCTACTCTCATTTGTAGGTGAACAATTGTTGCCCTGCCCACTTACTTTCGCAAAGGATCCTGACCTGAAGTCTAATAACAAACTATATTTTAAAACAAAAACACCCTCAATTTTATGTTAAGCATTCATTAAAATAAGTCATTTAATAAAGTTGATCTCTATCAAGAGGGAGACACATCCTGTTGTGGGGCCTGGCCCTTTAAATGAGGTCTGTAATAACTAGAGAGCTCTATTTCCTTCTTGTTAGGATAAGATGGATCCAAATACAGTTTCCCCACCTCCCTCACTGTCCCCCCACCCACCCCCAAATCGCAAGCTTCTGGGCCAAAAGCTGTCCATCTTTGATGAGACTCTCATAATTGTTTACTTTTTAACTAAGGCTATTAGAACTGTAGAAGGTGTTTAATCTGTTGATCTGTTTGTTTTCAAAAGTCTGACTCCTTTCATTTGTGATTCTGGGTAAGTAGCAGCTTAAAGGGTTTTACTTAGACACAAAGATCAGTTCCCTAATTTTCAATTTCCGTAAGTGTAAATTTCTACAGTGTCAGAGGCTGTCTTGAAATGGGGGAGGGGAAGTTATGAGAATGCATTGGGTAAGACACCTTGATGTTTTCACACACCAAAACCTGGAACTCCATACCAAGGCCTCTTCTCCAGCTGTCTGCTGAACAAAACTACTAATACTTTCTCAAAACTTATTTTATATATAAATATATGTGTTGACTTTAATGATTCACTCACTGCCCACCTAATAGCTAGGAGACAGAGGGAAAAATCCTATGGAGCTGATGCCAGCTAATGTCTGCTTCCTCTAGAGCAGAATTTGGGGAGTGAATTTCCATCACCTGTATAAACAGTCTCTTCAGTAATATAGTTTTTCTGAAAAACAAAACATAGAAATCTTAAATTTTTTCTCCTTATTTTTTCAGCTTTACCCTTTCCTTCTTCTCCATGCCCACCACCCCATGCAGTTAGCCTATCTTTTTAGGAGCCATGGCAGATGAGGGCTATGCCATGCTGCACAGCAGGTAGCCCAAACTAAGCAACAGGATAAAAGAGAGGCTGAGAATGGACTGGCTCAAGTCATGTGGGAGTCTTGGGAAAAGAAGTGATCTGGCACTCCTTCAAACCAATATTCTTTAAATAGCTGAGGGCAGAGAGAAATTCATTTTCTATTAATGTAAAATGTATAGCTCTTTATGGTCAAAATAAAGAATTTATTATATGCACTGAATATGACAATATTTTCACTTATTTGGAATTATCTTTCATTTAACATTTATCCCATTAGTTATCACTCGAATAGCAATAGTTACTCACCAAGCAGGGAGGTAAATTACACTTGCAAAATCTTGCTCAAAATCTATTTACAAGTTCTTTTTTTTCTCCCTAGTTTTTATGTCATAAAAACAGTTCTAACTTTTCTAAAGTACTTATTGCTTCTTCATTTTTCTTTTGGGAGTTTCTGAGCCAGACAAGCTCATGTAGACATGTTCTGGCTTTAAAATGTAGAAAATAACCAGCTGTCCCCCAAAGTAGTATTACAGTTTTTGGGTAGAATTCCAAACACAAATCCTACCACCACCTCTTTTCCAACCAGCTTTTCTGAGGGATGATGCATACCTGTATCTATACCCCAATGAGAGAACCCCAGCACCATTTTATTAGTAAGCAGTTGAACGCCCAAACTTAAAGTGAAGCTTGAGTCATGGTTGGGTAGAGGTTAGAAAGCCTTTGTGAGGCCTTTTACTTTTCCAACTCCAAAATGAAATCTTAGAACCCCCTCAAGTGTGCCAGAACTCAAAGAGTGAGAGTGAGGTTAAGAAGAAGACTCAAGTAGAGAGAGCTGAGCACATGTCCACCTACCTGACCAGGTGTCAGGATGGGGTTGGCCTGCCAGACCTCTGGAGTTGGGAAGAGGAAAGGGGAGAGAAGGAAGACTGGCCCTTCTCACCAGAGGTGACCCGTCTGCCTCTTACCCCACAACCCCTACTGCCTCTTTATTTGCCTAGTACAAGGGGGGAAATGTGCAAAACAGCCTGCTGCTCCTAGGAGTGGGAAAGGAAAAGGCAGGCATCAGGGCCTGTCAGAGATGGAAGTGAGTGCCTTTCAATGTCAAAATCCCTTTCTCTAGTGAAGTGTCCCCAGTGTCTCTGACCAGACTAGTCACTATCTACCCTCTTTAATAAGTTTAGGTGGGGGTTTAGGCAGAAGTTTCGGTGGAGGTTTCCTCCTTTATGAGCTCTAGCAGAAATGCAGAAAGAAAAGCTGAATAACCCCCCAAACCTCTACACTCCAGGCCCTTTTATTCTCTCTTTAACAAATGGGCTAAATAATCAAACCTTTGTTTAACTAAGACTGTCCAACTTGGAGAGATTAGCAGCTCCCTCAGTTGTTGACATTGCTCCACTGTAACTTCCTGGGACTGATGAGATGCACAGTTAAGCTGTTCTTCCCAAGATTTTCTGTAATCGGTCAGGATAGGTCATTTATCAACTTAACTTCAAGGCCACACTGCATCCTAGGCCAAATATTCACTTCCCAGTCTATTTTCCATCAGAAATTATGCCTAGTCATATTGTCCAAAATTGGTCAACAGAGATTACTTTTGAAAGTCCAAATAAAACAACAGAGTGGCTGAAAATGGAACAATGTGAAGCCTTTCCCATTATTAAATTCCCAGGGAAATTCAAGTTCAAAATGAATTCTTCTTCCTATTGTCAACTGAACTCCAAAGACCTTAAAGCGCAAGATACTCTGCTCTCTCTAGTTTCATGATCTTTTCAGTCCCTGTCAGAGGGCACTCCCTCAAAGGCCTTGGGATTCAGGCTCCTTCAGCAGCTGCTGCATCTTCTTCCATTACAATGGGTGTAGCACCTTTAATACCTTCAAAATTGAAGTAATCCACCCAAATCTCTCATGTCTCAAAAATGCAGAAGCAGACATGACTCCTGTAGCAACAGCATTGTGAAAACAAAATGATGTTCCTAGAACCTAATGTCTAAACCCTTGTTGCTGTGGCCTATCAAAGACTTCAGCAGGCTTATTGTCCTCTTGGATAAGAATAACAATGTAGAGGAAACAAAAATGAAGAGAGAACATCTTCTTGGTTTCCTTCTTACCAGGATGCCTTTTAGACAAGTCTGTTTTCCAACTGCTACATGTGAATTTGAATTTAGTTGGGATAAATTTCTCATCAAGAGGTTAATTGTGACATTATGTTCCAATAAGGACATAGCTGACTTCCTATACAACATGTTCATCCTTTCCCTAAAAAGCCCCAATTCTTTCTAGGGACCTATATCCCCTCCATCCAGTTCACTCCAATTGAAGCTACAAGAGTAAGTCTGATTGGTCTAAGAGGAATCCCCCTCACCCTTGCCAGAGGTTAATTCAAGAATGGGAATAGGGCCTAGTTAGTTACAAAGAGATTTGAGGAGGTTTTTAGTGGTAGCATCTCCAATGTCTATAACTTATTCAAGTCTTCCTCTTTTTCTCGGTATCCTTGCCGTATTTTGAATACTTCTATTTCCATTTCCCTTTTGAGTCAGGATCATAGTGGGGTCTAATGTGTCCTCTGACAAGTGCTGTCCCCGTAAAGCCCCACTTCCTTTAGCTTTCAGATTCTCCAGCACTTGAGTTACTTGTGCTACCTCGTACATCACTTTCTGCCATTTCTTTCTCTACTGCTGACTCCTGTTCTATTTCTTTCTATCATTCACTATTCCTTTCAAGGAGGCCCAGATGACTTTTTAAATTTTAACCTGCTACTTAAGTGAATCCAATTATTCGTCTAGCACAGGTAACTTTCAACTGCTGCCTTTTTGTCTTTTTTCCCCCCTAGGCCTATGCATTTATTTTCTTACCTACTCCATAGATTCTTGAGAGTCTCCCATTAAAAAAAAAAAATCTGTGTCTACCACAAGATCCTCAGCTAAAATATTGATTGAGTGGAGAAATCCTACACAAGAGGTCTCCTCCCATTGGTTTCAACCCATGTTTAATCTCTACCTATTTTTGTTCTGCTTCTTTCCTTTGGTAGTGTCCTACTTGTGTCTTTTTAAAAATTTTCTAATGCTATTCATTTTCTAACCACTTTTTCTTATAACAAAAGCATATGTGGCCAGGCATGGTGGCTCACTCCTGTAATCTCAGCACTTTCAGAGGCTGATGCAGGTGGATCACTTGAGACCAGGAGTTCGAGACCAGCCTGGCAAAGATGGGGAAACCCTGTCTCTAATAAAAATACAAAAATTAGCTGGGCATGGTGGCACGTGCCTGTAATCCCAGTTATTCAGGAAGCAGAGGCTGCAGTGAGCTGAGATAGTACCATTGCACTCCAGCCTGGGTGACAGAGCAAATTTTGGTCTCAAAAATAAAAATAAAGAAATAAAAATACAAAAATTAGCCAGGTGTGGTATGCACCTATAATCCCAACTCAGGAGGCTGAGGCAGGAGAACCACTTGAACCCAGGAGGTAGAGCTTGCAATGAGCTGAGATCAGGTGACAGAGCACTCCAGCCTGGGTGACAGAGCAAGACTCCATCTAAAAAAAAAAAAAAAGCATACCAGCTTCCCCACAAACAATGTCCATGTAGTCTTAAAATTCATTAAGGCTTGGGAGATTGCAGTGAGTCAAGATTGTGTCACTGCACTCCAGCCTGGGTAACAAAGTGAGACTTCATTTCAAAAAAAAAAAAAAAATCATCAGAGCCTGAAATAACACCACCACCAGTAACAATAATGGCCAGCAGTTTACTGAGCCCTGACTATGTGCCAAGCACTGTTCTAAGCACTTTGTAGGTATTCATTTGTTTGATCCTCACAGCAATCCCAAAAAACGAGGACAACTATCACCTCTGTTTTACAGACGCAGAAACAAGCACAGAGAGGTTAAGGAATTTGCCCAAGGTAAGTGGCAAAGCTCCCTGTATCTGCCCAAACTTCTGTCACCTGCCAGTCCTTCTCTAATATAATATGCTTTTATTGTTTTGGCCTAGTCTTCTTTCAACACTTAGAAATTGGGTTCTGGTCTTAAAAAACAAAATAAAGATTTACCACTGTCTATCACAGTCCATCCTAAAACTTGAACATAATTAATTTCTTTTAATAAGACTCTGTCAGTATTATTCTACAGGGAAAGGTATTAAAGTTAGATTCCATAATTCTTTAAAGATAACTTCTGGGTATCATTGGATTGCATGCTTACCAGGTTTTCCCACACATACATTAAATTTAAATCCTTAGTTCCGACTTAATTTTCACTACCTGATAAAAAATTATCTGGGCATGTACTAAAGAATGAGTTTCTGCAGCTTAGTGAGATAAGTCATTCATACTCTAACAAGAATATTTTAAACAGAACTGGTTATTCCTGCAGGGAAACCATATTCAGATCAAACTAATTTCTTAAATGACATAAAAGGAGTGAGCAGCTTTGAGGTGTCTTATGTAACTGACTAAGTGCTGATGGCTTGGGACTAGATGATAGAATGACAGAGGAAAGGGAAGCTGAATCTTTGAAATGGTAAAATTATAATTTAAGAATCACAGTAAATATCACCTGCCAGGTATTAAAATGATTAAAGAGCTTATTTTTTCCACACTGCTATTGTGATAGGTTTTATAAACAAATAATTTAAAGTACACTAACCTGTTAAGCACCAGTAATTAGCTGAGAAAAACAAACACGAATGTTCTTGAAGAGAGAGCAAACCCTGAGGGAATTCAGTCCTCTGAAACTATGCTATTACTGAAATAATTCTGGTGACTCCTACCCCCCCAAAAAAAACCCTTTAAATTTTTCTGTTTTCTAACATATATAATTTTTATGACAGCTAATTGACAGAATTATTTACCAATATGGGTGGATCTGCCTATGGATAAAACCTTCTAGGATATTTTGGGTTCTCACCAGAAGAACCCAAAATATTGTCTACAATGCCTCTGAATGGAAAGGGCACTGGATTGGCAGGCAGTGGCTTTGCTACCAAATAGTTATGGTTTTGTTGTCTCACTTCTTTGGACTTTAGTTTCCTAGTCTGCTGAATACAGAAATGAGATTTAATGATCTCCAAGGTCTGTCCTAACAACTCTCAAGTTCCACAACTGAGTTGAGTTTGAACACTTTTGCACAAAGACGACTTTAACATTTAATGCCATGAAATAAACTAAACATGTAGAAAGCAGGATGTTGAGATAGGATAAGATTTTTTAATACATCTCAATAGATGTTCCATTATTGTTATTGCGGTCTCTCTCGAGCACTTCATCAACTATCAGGGCACCAAGAAAGGGAGCAGAAGAAATGCCACATCTCAAAAATGAAGATAATACAGTACATAAGGAAAGTTCCTGACATAGAGCAAGGAGAAAAGTCCATTCCTTAAAATCCTGGGGGATAATGGAGAAAAAGGGTACAAGGAAGAGGTAATCAGACCCAGTGTGCTAACTTTCTATTCCCTCTCAGGGTGGAAACGAGAATTGAAGGTATGTAGTTCACATATGCACATAGACATAGGGAAATCCAAAAAAGTTAGTGGTTTGCTTCCCTGGGCATGTCTCTGAAACACCAAGACCTCTAGGAGTTCTGCTTTCAGCCTGCCAGCATGTTCAATATCACATAGGGAGAAAAATGCAACATTGTTGGACGGTGGCTCAACAACTAGTAAGCCCAAAGGAAGGCTCCTGGGTCAAGGCCTACATGTGGCATTCGGGGAATCCAGAAGTACCCATGTGTCTCAGTGAGAACCATGAGGATCAAGGGACCTGTGGAGACTTGGCGTCAATACAAAGAAGTTGTAGTATATAGGGCAAATGGCTTATGTATGAATCTCAGCAAAGGAAATCAGCCTCAAAAGGACAGAAATGCGCAGTTTTATCAGTAATAAATGATAAATGACAGTGCCTGCCATCAGACAATACCAGCAACTCCATACCAGAAGACAACATAAGGACTGGCATTAGCGGCTTAGATGCCCTTGTAAATCTCCCTATCCCTCAGGGATGCTGCCAGCCTACCAGTCACTGTGGGAATTCAAAAAAGGTGCTCCTTTTCTCAAGACACTTTACTACCATCTATCAGGAAATTGTCATAATATACTGATTTTGCTAAAACAAGGCATTTTACTGCCATATGCCAGAGAATTGTTGTAATAATTCCCCACCCCCTTCTCCTGCCCCGGAGCTCACTGTACGTGTGCGTGCGTGTTACAAATCTAAGGTATGTAAAAGATACCCCCTACACCACATACAACAACCCTATATCCCCCCATTAATATAATGGAAGGAGAGAGAGTTGGGGAAATAAAAGATGAAAGACAGAAGTTATGTTTTTCTGTTTTTTTTTTTTAATTGAGACAATATGGGGACTTAAAATTACAGAAAAAAGTTATATTTTCTTTACATCTGAATTAAGTAAACCTTCAACTCTGCTACACCAAAATACAAACTCTTTATGCTCAATATTTTCCTTTTATTAGTATTTCCCATAACACCTTACATACATATTAATGCATACATGGAAGGAGCCAATAAGTACTTGTTAAATAAAAAAGTAAATTTTTAGAAAAATCAAAAATTATGGACATATTTATGTATAGTATCATGTAATTCTCCTGTACTTTTACTTCTCCCCTATGTTTATTTGAACAAACCTAAAATTGTACCCATTTGTACCTAGCTAACAACCATAAAAATATGAAGTTCTCCAGCTGTTTTTAACAGCTGCCCTCCTCAAATATTTTTTTGAGAACCAAACATAGATCTAAGTTTCTCTATTTTTCTCAAAATAATAGAACTCTTAAAAACTGAAAACAGGATCATGTAGTCTAAAATAAGTACTTATTTAAACTCGGGAGGTGAGGGGGGACTTGACGTCTAGAAACGTGAAGTACTTTGCCTGTAGTCACACAGGAAGGCTGGGACTCAACACACTACACAATACAGGCTTGCCTCTTTGCGTCTCTCCCTCCTCCCAAAATACACTTTCCTCCCTCTCAGCTTTCCCTTATCATGCTTTGTAGTTGCTTAATTATCGATGTCAAACCAAGACAGCAACCGATGACACTCGAACCAGAGAGACACCCAGAGTTCTGAAAACCAGAGAATCAGATAAACTGCCAGTTTTACCCCATCCAAAAAATGCAAAACAAAAGAGAGAAGGGGGAGAATCCAGAAAGAGTACATTTTCAGTCATCGTAACAGTAGCAAGGGAATAAAAACAAGTTTTCCTTGGAGAGAGATTATGCTGGGGGCATCAGATAGAAAGGTAATTCCTCTTGAGGGTTTTTCTTTTCCTTGGAGTTTGTGGGACCTGAAAAAAAATTAAAAAGTAAATCACATAAACAATCACAACATCAACAAATTTACTTCTCTCCTCTCACATAATTATTTTCCCGAACATTGTATACACTTCTTCAAAGAACAAGTCAAATTGGCCAAAGGTCAAAGCCTTTTCAAGGTTTAGATGATCTACAATTAGGAACCGACTCCAAACTTCGGGTTACCAAGCCCAAAGCTCGGAGAAGGAAATCTCCAGGGTTTGCAAATACCCTCTGCTTGGCTAAAGGGCACGAAATCTCTAGCGCTCCCTACAGCTCAGATTTTGAACCCACCTACCACAGAAAACCCGAATTACCAGATTGGCTCCCTCGTTCCACTTTTTTTTCAGCTCAAAAAATCGGGTGAAGGTTGGGGTGGGGGGGAGGCTGAAACGGCGAACTGAAGGATTAATCACTTCTCCCCATTACATCAGCAACCCCCGCCCTTTCCTCCGAGCACCTCCTCTCCCAGAATCGTCGCTACGCACTGGCGCCCTCTTCGCCCACCCCCAGCTCTATTATATGCCCTGATACCTCCCCATTATCACCCGCCCCGCCACACTCCCCCTTTCCTCTTTCCCCCTCCTAGGCGGGGGAGGGAGGAAACCCGAGAGAGGAAACAGGGCGTTGAAGGGACTTCGTGATAAGAGTGGAGGCCTCATTGGCAGGAAGGTTGTACGGGCGCCTTCCATTGGCCGCCTGGCCGGAATCCCCGCCCCTCATCTCCCCGCCCATCTACCCCTCCCCCCGCCGCCCCGCGGCCCTCCCCCGCGCCCCCGGCCAGCCCCGCGGCGGGGAGGGACGAACTGGGCGAGTGGAGGCTCCGGCGGTGTCAATGGCTCCTCCTGCCACGGAGCAGCAGCAGAAGCAGCAGCGACGGGGCTGAGGAGGAGGAGGAGGAAAGGTTCCTTTAAGGAGGAGGAACGACGACGCCTCTTTTTCCCCCTATCTCCTCCCTTCACACTCATTTCCCCTTCGCCGAGGAGAGAAGGGGGGGAGGAGAGAGAAGAGGCCGAAGAAAGAGAGAAAAAATTCCTCACAGAAATTTCTTTCAGGGGGTGTGGGGGGGAGGAAGAGGGGTAAAAAAGAGCCGGGCGCCCCCTGCTCCCTCCCTTCTCTCCCTCTCTTCTCCTTCTCCCTTCCTCACCCGCCCGCCCACTCCCCCCGCCTCCGGAGACGCCGCTCGCGAGTCGGCGGGACCGGGATCTGTCTCCTCAGCCGCCGCCGCCGCCGCCGCCGCGCTTCGCCTCAGGATCCCCAAGCGGCGGACGCCCTTTCTTTCTTTCTCGCTCTGCCCGTCTTTCTGTCTCTGTCCCTCGCGGCCGCCCCGCCCGGCGGCCTCGGCCTTTCCCGTGCGTCAGGCCCGCCCGGCCGGCCTCGCTCGGTCTCTGTCTGTCTCCCCGGGCCTTTCTCCGGACTCGGGGTCCCGCTCACCCCCTCCGCCCTTAGCGTCTCCCCTTCCCCTCGCCCCCTCTCCTTCCTCCCCCCTCTCCCACTCTCCCCACCCCCTTCTCCTGCCCCGAAGCTCGCTGTGCGTGTGCGTGTGTGTGTCCCTCCGCCAACGCCGCCACCTCAGCCCGGCAAATGAACTCCGTCCGAGCCGCCAACCGGAGACCCAGGCGAGTGTCGCGGCCGCGCCCGGTGCAGCAACAGCAGCAGCAGCCCCCGCAGCAGCCGCCGCCGCAGCCGCCTCAGCAGCAGCCGCCCCAGCAGCAGCCTCCGCCGCCGCCGCAGCAGCAGCAGCAGCAGCAGCAGCCTCCGCCGCCGCCACCGCCGCCTCCGCCGCTGCCTCAGGAGCGGAACAACGTCGGCGAGCGGGGTAAGGCCGCGCTCCGTCCCAGCCGCCTGCCGGCCGGGGCACCGGGGGAAGGGAGGCCCGGGCGGGCGGGGGCGGCCTGCGCGCCCTGGGGGTGGGAGACCCGAGCTGAGCGGAGGCGGGTCCCTCGGTGCCGCAGTGTCAGCCCGGGCCAGGCCCGGCTGGCAGGAAAAGCCGCGGCTTTCCCACTCGCCCGGGTTCTCGCTCAGGCCGCGCTTTGTTTGGTTTCGGGGGCTCGGCACCCTCCACCCCCACCCATCCCTTTGGCCTCTCGGCTCGCTCACGGACCCCGCAGGAGTCTGTTGGTGGCCCGGAGGAAGGCGAGTGGCGTGATTTCTCCCTTTTCTGCCGCCTTCCATGGTTTAGTCTGCCTCTTTCTAATGGTAGGTGGGGGGAGCGACTGGGAACGATCGGGCGGTGGGGTTGGCTGGGGAACTTGTTTTCCCCCTTTTTTCTCTGCTAGCCTCCCCCTTCCTGGGGAGGAGCGGGAGAGGGGAATCGGGGTGGTCTGTAGTGTTGGCCGGGGAACTTGTTTCCCCCGCCCCCCCTCCCTCGTCACGGGGTAGGGGGAGCAGCGACTCCTCTCCCAACCCCACAATGTTTGCTGCGCAGTTTACCTTTAGTTACGGAACCCCTGGGAAGGACCCGTTAAATCAAGACCTTTAAATAAATAAATATAGAATCCATCGGCCATTTCCAGCCCCCTCCCTCACGTGCAGTGCAGTTACCTTTCCGCTCTATCGACACCCCCTCGCCTGTCCTCCCCTAGCGACCCCCCATTGCCGCGGTGCTACTCTCCGTTTCCTAGTGGGGTTTGATCGCCCCTTCCTTAGAACTGACCCCTTGGGATATTGTGTGTGTGTGCGCGCGCGCGCGCGTGTGTGTGTTGTGTCCAAGGCCTAGTGAAATGTGTCATTTGGACCCAACTGTGCAGCACTGTCTGGTAACCACCATTGTCTAAGGACTGAGGCTCCCCGGGGTTGAATTCCTGCTTTAGCAAAAATAATGTTCAGTTCTACTCGGATAATGTGGTTATTTTGGGAGATTTATGAGGTGGGGGTGTTGCACCTTGGTCTCCAAACATAAACATTCTCTTTATTAATTAGCTGTTCGCAGTAGGAGTGGAGGTCAGAACCGTATTTATGTGTACGGTTGTTGTTTTAAGGAGGAGGAGAATTGTTAGGAGACATTTTGCGTGTTTTAGTTGGTGGATTAAGGTTAATTTCATATGCGTTGGTTGTCACACTTCCATTGATAAGGGGATTGAAATTAAAGGTTTTTTAAAATTATACGTTATTTCTTTAAAAACGGTTTCATTGTTGTACTTGATCAAAATATTTAACAAATGAAGAAGGGAGATGTTAATCGGAAGATAGTTTAAAGGGCTTTCACTAGGCACTGTTAAAGTCTTAGAGAAAGCAGTGTGCTATATGTTGCTTGAAAGAATGTGATGTTTCAAGGCAGTTAGAGATCTTGTGCAACATAATTGGTAAGTGTGTTTTGTTTTGTTTCGTTATACATTTACCATTTTAGGGGTAAATTAAAAAAAATCTGTAGTCTCATTATTTCTTTTCACATGTATATCAGAGTTCTTCTGATGTTCCATTCAAATAATGTTTGTCTTCTTCCAGAATTGGCGCTGTATGTGTAGTACAGTTGACAAATTTTTTTGAGAAAACAATGACACTCGATTCAAATTCTACCATTTAATATTAAGGATTCTCTCGCTACAGTAAGCTTTTTCAAGATGTGGTGATTGGTTAATAACATTAGCATTGGATCAAAACGTGTCAGGCAAACTTAATTTAGTCCCATTGTGTATTTTAAAATGTTTATTCTGAATTTCCATTTCAAGATTTGTGTGTAATTTCAAACTTAGTTTGATGTAATTTTCTCTTGGACACTTTTATTCGTTTGTTCAAAATTATCAGCTACTGAGGTCTATTTCCATTTCCGTTAGAAGTAAAGTGACTTGGTTGTCGGCAGTCACATGCCAGAGTGTCAATTTTCTTCTCATTGATGTCCATAAACTGTCAAAAGTATTCATGAATCCAAATTTCAGTATGTACCCAACCAAATGGTAAATGAAATTCACTGTGGAATTGTTTCTCTGCAGCTAGTAGAAACCGTTCTGGAGCTTCTGTGTTGGCACAGAGGGGAAAAGAACTTTAGGAAAAATAGTATGAGTCTTTCAGAGGGCACATAAATGGCCTTAAATTGAATAAAACATTAAGATGAATTAGTAAACTAAAATAATAAAGATGTTGCCAGTCATATGTAAAAATATTATTCTTTGAAAATTGTCATTTTACATTTTTTAAATGTCTGATTCATATAATGATCAGAAGTTAGCTAAGTATACTTTATTTTAAAAGTTTTATGGAGCATGCAGAGTGTCACTTTCTAGTTTGGAAAGGAGGGATTTTGTTATTTGTTAAAGATATGCTGGGTTTAATCATCGTAAGATTAAGAACTAAAGCTAACAAGTGTTTGTATGTGTGATGTTTTTATTTTTATTTTTTTACCTTTTACTATTAATGGATACGTAACTCTTGCATTAGGATCTTGGATAGAGTTACATAATAGTGGATCAGACAACTTTTGAGATAGGGAATCAAAGTCAGACTTGCTGTTTTAAGACAAACCAGTTCAGACTGTATATAAAATCATTTGTTTTATATAAAGATGTATTTTAGGTTCTTTAGTGGTAATAAAATAGTTACAGTATGTTTTGAGGGAAAAAGTCTGTCAGAATGGTTTTTAGCTGCTTACTTGCCCACAGGTTAATTGGTATAAAAACTTCCTTGACAACACTTTCAAATGTATTTACATACACATACACGTATGTATATGTATATATGTGTATATTTGTATTTATGTGTGTGTGTTATGTGTGTACATACATTATGTATGTGTGTATACACTTTCTTTTACATGTAATGACCAGTGTTTGAAGAAGAAAGAAACCAGACCCTACAGATTAAAATCTTGTGAGAATTTTTCAAAGCTTTCCATGAGGGAGCATTTCTTACACCTCACGTAAGGAAATATTGGCCTGGATATTTCATGGAATGTTGTGTTCACTTGTTATCTGAAATGATCAGCTACCTTAAGACTAAATACTAGACTAATCATTTGCTTTTTTAATTTCTTAAATTCCTGAGTTTGGGATTTCATGTACCACATTAAGCTAGTAGAATTATATTTTACGGGACGGGCATGGTGGCTCATGCCTGTAATCCCAGCACTTTGGGAGGCTGAGGCAAGCGCATCATGAGGTCAGGAGTTTGAGACCAGCCTGGCCAACATGGTAAAACCCTGCCTCTACTAAAAATATCAAAAATGAGCCGGGTGTGGTGGTGGGCACCTGTAATCCCTGCTACTCAGGAGGCTGAGGCAGGAGAATCGCTTGAACCTGGGAGGCAAAGGTTGCAGTGAGCTGAGATCATACCATTGCACTTCAGCCTGGGTGACAGTGCGAGACTCCATCTCAAAAATAAAAAATGTTGTATTTTACACAGTGACAATTTGGTCATATATTTCAGGATTTAATGAAACAGTAGTGTGGGATTGGATTTTTGATACTCGTTTTGTTTTAAAATTCTAAAAGGAGTTAGCTTTTGCAGCCTGTTCTGGTGAATTTGTCGTCTTTACTGTAGGAACTTATTTTATAATATTTTTAGACATATGAGTAAAGCTTACAAGTCTACAGAAGTGCTGTGTGTTCTCATCAGTAATTTTAAGTTATTAAAATTAATTACTTTGAACCGAGATTGCACCACTGTACTCCATCCTGAGCGACTGAGACTCCATCTCAAAAAATAAATAAAATAAATTACTTTGAGTAGATAATATTTCCGCATAGTCTAAAATGGAAGTCCCCTTTGTACACCTGCCTCCAGCTACTAAATTCTCCTACCTAGAATCAAATAACTATTATTAGTTTCTCATTTATTACCTTTTAATAAAAGATGAATTTGGGTTCTGGGAATAATCTTGATGTTTTGAGAGTTTTTGAAAATAGATTTAATTTTTTTCTAGTTGTTGGAAAAGTCACAGACTGTTTTGAAGTGCTAAAAATTTAATTGTGATATTTATAGTTCAAGAAATTTAATGAATGCATTAATAGATTTTGCTATTCATTTCTAGTCTGAACTAATCCTGTAGAAAAAAAAACCTAGTCTCTGTAATGCCATATTCGTGGGATGAAAATCTTACCTATGACAGTGGAATTCTAGGGTTTTTTAAAAATTGAAATCATTCAGTGCATATGATATTACATAAAATATTCCTGGTGGGGAGACACACACACACACACACACATATAGATATATATTTTTTCTCGACACTGTACTAATGAGGAATGAGCTATGTATTTATAATATGCAGCAGCCAGGACACTCCTTGCTGTTCTGTCAGGAATGCTAGTTACACCTTCTTTGGCATTGTTCTAGCTCGTGATAGTTTACCTTCATGGATCCTCTGCAGTCTTATTAGAGGAATTCTGGACAAGGAACATGATTTTTCTGTTTTAGAAAGTAAGTACTGTGGGGTACAACTCCCTCATCTGGTGGCTAACCCTACCAAATGTATCTGGGGAGAGGAGACAGTGCCACCCAACCTTTTTGGTGCAGGAAGTATGGGAACTTAAAAAAAGCCTATTTTCTCAAAGCTTGGAACTTACTTGAGGGATAGAAATAGAGTAATGTTGCTATTAGTGTTAGGCCTCGCCTCATCAGCTGAATTTTAAGAGCTGTCCTTCTCCTGCTTTTCTCCATTTACTGGAAATTCTGACAAACCCAAGGAAAGGCCATCCAGCTTGGAAACCTACTAGGTAAAGCAGGAACCACAAGTAATTCTTGATCTGTTAGTGAGAACCCCTGGTTTGAGCATTTTCTCAATTTTTTTCCCCTCTGTTTCAACTTTGAAAATAACCAGTCTATAGTAATGAGCTATTTCAACATGAGGTCTATTGTCATGTCTTCCCCCCCACCCCATTTATCCCTGATACTGAAGTTACTCTAATTCTGTGTCTGTTTTGTCCCATTTACCTTTGAAGTATTATTCTGTTTTTAAACCTTCCAGTTCACTAATTTATCAGACCTTTGAAATACATTCTAATCTTCCAAAGAATTCTAGTATGTGACTTTGTTGGCAAGGTATTCCCCAAATTATAGTTGCTACCCTCTGAAAATAAAATTATGAAGAGACACTATAAGGAGTGAGATAGTATAATGTAAAGAACTCAGAGTTAAAGTCAGCTAGATCTGAGTTCTAATTGTGACTATACATCTGATTAGCTATTTAACATTTGGTAAGTAGTGTTAACCTCTCTGAGCCTTACTTTGTAATCTTTCAAGTGGGGATAACACCTTGCCTTATGGAACACTTACAAGGATGAGAGATAGTAAAGTACCTAGCACATGATAGTTATTTAGTAAATGACAGGTCTTTTAAATATAAAAAAAATAAGATTGTATCAGCTGTATATAAAATTAAAGCAAGAGATAAAATGCACATGAATTGTTAAAGAGTTTCTGGCATACCCCAAAATGCAATCTAGATGACTTGTTGTAACCTCAGAGAGATTGATTTCTGTAACCCTTATTATATAAGGGTTATACCTTATTATATAAGGTAGATTTTATTACATTTTTAAAAAATGAATAAATAGGCTCAAGTTATACAACAATGAAGATGTATAATAGGTAGCAGGAAATAATTTCAGAATTGATTTGTATCACTTAATCTTTCTATAAACAAGGGAAGGTAACAAAATACATTTGACGGAATGTCTGTATAACTTTCAGGAGATGCGGTAACCCGGCCCTTGAAGCAGATCTGTCCCCTGTCCTATCCCATCTGTCCTATTGGAGATGGCTACACTAGTCTGATTCTATTGATTGTTGATTTATCTGGTTTCACATTTTTCAAGTTATCTTCTGATTATAATTTTACCTCTCATGTAGATTTGTCTCAAGATGAGTCTGCGCTGATTGACCAGCGTGTTTTTCCGGTGTGTTGATGAAACCATTAAGCATTCATTATACAAAGAAGGGTAGATTTCCCCTGAATTACTCATAAGTTATGAATAAAGGTTATTAACTGATTTTAGCTTATGGTTATAGACTGGACTGTTTCAGGAGGGGGAAAATGTGAGTTAAATTAGTTTTAGACTTCAGTGGTAATTTTGACTGGTTTGTGGACTAAATAAATATTCTTTTCTCACCATAGTTTAGTGTTTCTTATATGTGTAGCTTGGAGTTTTTATATATGTTTGGCTAGCACAAGAAATGTGCTTAAACTTAATCCTTAGAAAATAGAGAAATGAAACCAACTAACTTCCTTTACATGATTTATTTCAGTTGAAGGCAAATATCAAAAATATTTATTTTACTTTGAAAATGAATGCATTAATTGCATTAATTCCTTTCTAAATACCCCAAATAAGATAGCATGTTAAAGCAAGTGAGTTCAATATGTTAATTGCTTGCTCTCCTAGTTTCTAAAAACCCCATTGTTAAATGTTCTGTTCTTTGTAATGAATGGAAGATTATGGGGTTATGTTCAAAAAGGGGAGAAAATTGTTAAAAGCTATTCTTCCATATGGTGACTAAACCTTAAAAAACGTTAAGGAATACTTTCACATCTCATGAGAGAAGAGGTGTCATTCATCTTTTCTTTGTGTAAAGAGAACTTCTTTAACCTACTTTGGTTTAGATACAGTAATTCTTTTTTATATCCAAGCATTGGTTTTTCTATCTTGCATCCATAGTATATAACATACTGTATGTAAGAACATGCGACTTTATGAGATTCTAACACTTAGGAGCAAAGGGGATGGGAAAGAGGAAGAGCATATAATTATTTCTTATTCCCTTGCTATATTTTGAGATGGACAATGTTGGTATGTATGTCACTAGTTACTGTTTCTTTATAACTTTTTGAAAAAAGAAAAAAAAAACGCTGTAAAGAGAATTAGAAGTGAATAAAACTTAACAAATGAAAAGTAGGAATCTTTCCAGACTTCTATCATAGTAAAGAAGAAAGATCAAAGAAGATTTATTGAAAGAAATACTAGTTGGAGTGAGGCACTATATTTTGAAACAGTATTTTTTTTTTAAAAACCTATAGCACCCTGTATTCCCAGGTGGTCTCCCATCCAAGTACTAACCAGGCCCAACCCTGCTTAACTTCGAAGATCAGACGAGATCGGGCGCGTTCAGGGTGATATGGCCGTAGACTAAAACAGTATTTTTAGCAAAGTGTTTTTATGGTAAAGGAAATAATGGACTTGCTCACTTTTTTTAATATAAGGTCAGCGATACATAAAAGTAATCACTAAACTGCTTCACAGTTTTGTGTGAATGACTGATATCTTCATAATTCTCTGAAAGACATTTGCGTTTTAAGAGACTGATTATGATAACTTGTCAAATTTTGGTATTTTAGGCCAAGTAAAAGAGAGAAGCGAAATTAAACAATTGGGCTGGGCATGGTGGCTCATGCCAGTAATTCTAGCACTTTTTGGGAGGCTGGGTGGGGTGGATCGCTTGAGCCTAGGAGTTTGAGACCAGTCTGGGCAACATGGCGAAACCCCATCTCTACAAAAAATACAAAGTTAGCTGAGGGATGGTAACCCATGCCTGTAGTCCAAGCTACTCAGGAGGTTGAGGTGAGAAGATCACCTGAGCCCAGGGAGGTCAAGGCTGGAGTGAGCTGTGATCGTGCTACTGCACTCCAGCCTGGGTGACAGAGTTAAGACCCTGTCTCAAAGAAAAGAAAAGAAACGATTTGGAGAAGGACTTTTCGGGTAGGAGTGATTCTTCAGAGGCAAATAAGGTATTGGAGAGAGACAAGGCAGAGGAGTGGGAAAGTAGCGGATTTCTGCAGGAATCAGTTTATATGTTTATTTCTTTTCTTGATCTATTTCTGACTTTTAGATTTTTCTCTTAAAGTTTCA
>CAUYLG010077537.1:0-17370 GCA_963573385.1 Cacajao melanocephalus
CAGCATTTTGTCAAACCTTTTTTCAAGGTTCTTAGTTTCTTTACATTGGGATAGAACATGTTCTTTTAGCTCAGAAAAGTTTATTATCCACCTTCTGAAGCCTAATTCTGTTAATGGATCACACTTGTTCTCCATCAGGCCTTGTTCCCTTGTTGATGAGGAACTATGATCCCCTGTAGAAGGAGAGGCATTCTGATTTTGAGTATTCTCAGTCTTTTTATGCCGGTTTCTTCCCATCATTGTAAGTTTATCCACCTGTCGTTTGTAATTGCCAACTTTCAAATTAGGTCTCTGAGTGGACATCCAACTTGTTGATTCCCGGCACCGAAATCTGAGCAACCCACTGTGCCGACTAAAATGGCATTAAGATTCGTGTTGCTTTTCTGCCCAGGAATCTCCGGTCTGGCTTCCCTCTTGAATCCCTTTTTCAATCAGGTAAATAGGCGACTCTGCTTTCCCGGAGCTCTAAACGTTGACCAAAAGGGGACTCAGTCCCGTTTACTCAGTCCCGTTTACTCGGCGTGGCCACCGCACCGCCACGCCGGCCACAAGAGTCGCGCTGGCGACCCGTGGGGCTCCTCCGCTGGGAATCTCCTGGTCCGTGGGCAACAAAAATTCATCTGTAAGTGTGGCGTCCTCTCGTTCTGTGTGCGCTTTCTCTGGGAGCTACAATCCTGAGCTGCTAGTAGTCAGCCATCTTGTATCTCTCTCCCTCCAAGTGTCTTTGATCTTGCTGTGCCTTCTACCTGGAAGCTGTTCCCCAGATATGTGCATAGTTCACTGCCGTGTTTGTTAAGATCTTTGTACAAACTTCACCTTATCAAAGAAGTCTTTCAGCCTGTAAAACAGAGAATCCCCTACCTAAAACTGTCTAGTACCCTTAACCTGCTTTTTGACCAACTTGCTGTTTGACCTTGGGAAAGCTACTTAAACAATCTGTCGCCATTTTCTCATCAGTCCAAATGGAACCAATAATGGTACCTGGTACACATATAACAATGTTTGCCACTTGATAAGCTCAATATAACACATCACTTGGTAAATATGCCAAGGTCATTTTGGCAACAGGTTTATATTTAGCACAGTTCTAAACGTGAAGTTTTAGTATGCCCTGACTGGTTATGTGCCAAAACTTTATAACTGGGTTCCTGTTTTTCTTTTATCTTTTTGGCTTTTAGTTGGATTTCATTATTGACAATTTTGTAGCTAAGAACAGCACAAAGAGACCAATGGTGAATATACTTAGGAAATTCTGGCTCATAATTTCTGTTTCTAGAAGACAGAAATCTAAAAATTTACTTCATCTTGTAGTGGTTGCAGTGAGTATGAGGGGCTTTCTAAATATTGAGGGGAAGATGCCTAACTCGTTACTTACTCATTCCGCAGTTTTCTTACTGGAGTGATTCATTTGCAAAAGATCCTTTTTGTGGATTTGTCCTTTTCTTACATTTGTCTGTTGTGACATATTTTCCCTAAAATACAGCTGCCAGTTTGATCTACATGCTGTGTCAGCTGGAGGGTATGAAATACCTCTCACAATTCAGCTGGTCCAATGGAATGGCTTTGATTCTTTTTCCCCAGCTGTTGTGTAAATTGGCTGCTCCTTGAGTATATTAGAGCTAGTTTACATTTCATAGCATTTAATAGCTTTAGAATTACCAGAAATAGCAGTTACAAGAAACATGAAGATGACAGCAGTCCTGCTTCTTGATGATAAAAGACACAAATGATACTTTACACATTGCATCCCTTACTCTGAGAGACGAAGGCAACTATTGCACAACAACTAAGTTTCTGAATATGCAAGTACTTGGTAAGGTTCTGGAAATCTTCCTTCTTTAATTCTTCTCTGCTTTAAACTGTGGTTTCTTCATTTTCTCTATTTCAATTTAGTTTTCTCTGTGCATGAAAATAATCCTTTACCTCCTCAATTTCCCACAGAACAAAAGATTAGATGAATATGAGATCTGCTTTCTGTACTAAATATGGTC
Organism: Cacajao melanocephalus; assembly: GCA_963573385.1. Classification (NCBI taxonomy): domain Eukaryota; kingdom Metazoa; phylum Chordata; class Mammalia; order Primates; family Pitheciidae; genus Cacajao; species Cacajao melanocephalus. The sequence goes on from CAUYLG010077537.1 coordinate 1,992, forward strand.
TACTGTTAGGGAAAACAGAATGAGAGAATAAATTGTAGAGAAATAAGGATATAGAATTTGAGATACATGGCAGGTTCTACCTCCTCACCAATCTCAAACCACTGAGGCCATTTTCTATCTCTTCTAATCCCTTCCAGTTCAGAAAGGTTGCTCTGAGCTTTAAAACGAACTTTCTTCAATAAATCCTATAAATCTATTTTTCTTTTTTTACCAGAGATAAAGCCTTTCATCTTCTAGGATGGGCCCAAAAACCCTGAATAGAAACAACCTATGAAAAATTTCACACATGGAATTAAATTCACACCTATGAAAAATTTCACACATGGAATTAAATTCACACAGTAAATCGATATACCTGAGATACCCATTGTTGTGGGGGAGAATATTATGTACTGAGTCGCTGAAGAGTTGAAAAAGGAAGCTGACACCTCTGTTGACTAAAGATGTAGCTTTCCCCCAACTCTTACTAGAAACTGCCCTGCTCTTAGTCAAACATAATAGAATTCAGATTTCAGTCTCGCTTTCATGTTATCAGTGAGTGCTATCCTTTTGTATTCATCTGTATTCACTGAGTTGACCCCATTTATTCTGTCCCCAAACATCTAGTGAATCTAGCTTCCTGGATGCTTCTCCATATTCTCAAACTTTAATCCCAGAAAATGTTTAAATTAATATAAATGCTAGTTTTACTTATTCATAATTAGTCACAACACATTCTTCCTTCTGCCCTAGAAAAAAGCAATCCACTTGATATTTGATGCTTACTTAAGAAGACACATGGATAAGTCAGATTATTTCAACTAGGTACTTGGAAATAGGTACTTCCAAATATGCTTTGGAAACAAATGATGATCTTTTGACACTGTGAAAGTTATAAAAAGAAAATCCCAATTACTTGGTGTTGCATTTTCCCTACCAGCTAACACTTTGGGATCTAGGACACTGGCTGTTACCAGCACTTAAAGGATTTGCACACCCCCAGAAAACTCATTTTCTTCCTTACTCTTGTATGTTTTAATGCATTTACTAAGGGCCTATCTGACTCTGTTCTATCTGGGCTTACTACAAAAAAATATAAAGAGAAGCAGACACTCTTTTGATGTTTACAACCACAGGTGGACAACACCGTTACCTCCACTGAGGTCATTTTTAACTGTCTCTTTTATGACATGGGTTTTTTTTTCTTTGCTCTCTCTCCTTTCTTTCTGTTGATTTGACACTAAAAATATCTATTTTACTTTAACATAATCAGCTCAAGCTGGTTCTTTAAATGATGCCAAGTGGCATGGCTGAGTGTTTGACCTCCCTACATTAAAAAAAAAGAAAGTTTTATTTGTGCTGCGTCAAAAAGCCTCCTATCCCGTATCCAAACAAAGAGCTAAACAGGCATGGGACACTTGGCCTATTTGTAACCATCTGGTTCAAGTGACTTTCAGCTGCACCCAAGTCCTTTCCCACCTGTGAATTCACCCTGTGAAACTGAGCTAAAAGAACAAGAGTTCAGAAGGGCAGTCAGGGTTTCCCTGAGTCACAGCTGAGTTTAGGTTTCCTGTCTGACAAGGAAGATGTGTCCAGCCAACTGACATTCCTCTCATAGCAAATGGAAAGTCATTTAAGTAATTTTAAGAATCATGAAATACTTTGTATAAAAATTGCTTTGTACGTACAGTGCAATTTTGGGGTTGATAGTTTAGTTAAGATCTGCATTGTTAGAAGAATTAGAAAACAAATGGCTTTCATTCTTTGGGATGTAGTTATTATCTCACTGAAATCATATGCCCCATGAGAAGACAGATCTGACTGCATTCTCCTTTGAAATTTTCATATCCTTATCTATACTGTAAGAAATTTCCTCTGTATATTAACAACACATACAGCGCAATGATAGATTATGAAGACCTGAGGCTACCCCCCAGATTTGCGGGTACGTGGTTGGATGGTGGCCGGAGAATCCTGACTTTTCACAAGTTGAGCCATTTTAGTATTTATTTTACATATCAGCACATTTTTATGCCTCTCTCATGTTTACTCATATATTTTTAATATGTTTTTATGGTCTCAAGAATAGCATCACTATTTGTTCTTTGATCATGCATAGTTGCTGCAATATTTATAAGAGTCTGTGCATTGTTTTGCATTTAATCAAGTTTAAAAAGTAAGTAAGTTTAAAAAGCTCAGGAGTGAATTTTAGATTACCAAGACTAAGACTTACAAATGTGAAAGTATCCATATTTGAGAATTTTTTTAAAACTTCATCTCTCAAGCTGGCAGTTGAAAATAACAATGAATAAACAAAACACAATCAGTTATAATACTCAGGTTGACAAATCTCAGAATAATGAGATCTTTAATACAGCAGTAAAATATGAATGTTCTGGTAATATTTTATATCACTGTCTGTTAGTTTATTTTATACTTAACTAGAGTTTGTCATTGTTGTTAGTCTCCCTGCATGTGCACTTGTGTCCATAGAGTCAGTTTTCAAAATAGCAGCCAACATGACTCTTTTAAAACATAAATCAGATCATGTTACTCCTGCCCCAATACCTCCAATGCCTTTCTGATTGACGCTTTAAGAGTTTTATCAGCGTAGAAGAGATTGCACATTCAAAACATTTAACTGGAAAGCATCTAATGGAGAGGCTATATTTGGATATTATGGGATTAGAGAAAACAATAAGGAACAGTGAAACAAGCAGAGAACTAGGAACAACAGGAAGCCTATCCTCGCCCAGGTCTGAATAGACAAAGGCAAGGAACAGTTTTGCCAAGACACAGTGAGAACCATGGGAGAAGGTTGCCTGAAGGGAGCTGTGGCTACACATGACCAGGATAGAGGTTCTTATTTCTCCATTCTCCTGCCATAATATCCTTCCAATTGGCCACACCTGAATGGAAGCCACAGGGCAAGGTATCCAGAGTGGTACAGTTTACAGATTCTGCCTTCCGAAGCCCAAAGAGGGAAGAAAGGTGAAAGGTGAACAGATTATCTGCAGGGGTAAACAAGACATGCCTTCTTCATAAGGGTAAAAGCCACAGCCCTTTCTATAACATGCAAAGCCGTATACACACATCCTTACCCTCCACTCTCCCTTTAATCTTTGCCTTATTTTCCTACTAGTCCTCCTGCCAAATCAGTCCTTTGCGGTTCCTGTAGCACACATCAGACATGCTCCCTCCTGGCGGCCTTTACACAGGCTTTCCTCTATATTTAATGCTTTTGCTTCAGGTATGTATCCTTCTGGCTTACTCAGTAACCTACTTGAGGGCTCTGTTCAACAGTGACCTTTTTTTCCTTAACCACATCTTTAAAATTATATCACATCTCTTTCCACACTCTATCTCACTTCCCTGCCTGATTGTACTCTATGGCACTTACCTCCATCTAGTATATATTAACATTTGTTGTTAAGAATAAATTATGTAATTGAGCATGTAAAGTTCTTAGAAGAGGATTTGGCATATAAGACATTTCATAGGTAATTTTCTGTGGTATCCTATCTTCAGCCCAACTGTTTATTATATATAGTCAAATGATACATTCACCTGTCTCCATATACAACCTGACATGATAAAACTGTGTTTTTGGGTTGTACCCTCAAGCGTATGCCCTGAGTCCACATACAGCCCATCTGTGGTATTAAGAAAGCATTACTAACTACATTGCATATAATTAGCAGAACGTAATCACAGCTGGTAAGAAATTGTAGCTACTTAGATGAAATGTAGAAGAAACAGGTTCAGTTGGCTACAGATTTAGTGCTTATACTGAAAGATAGAACCATTTTAAACAGACATTTAAAGTTTCATGTCAAAGAAAGGGTTGGTGTACCCAGCTGTCAGCTCTCACAAAGCCATTTGCCGCAGAAATTTATGTGGCAGAGTTTTACGTTGGAATACTGCAAATGTGATGTTGGAGATGTCCTTTATTTTCCAGTTATTGGTTATTTTGAGACACAGTATGGATATTTTATTTCTTTTAATGCGGTCAAGTGCCAAGATTAAAAATCTTTCCTGAGGTGCTTTATTTTGTCTACTTTTATTTTAGGTTCAGAAGTACAAGTGCACGTTTGTTATATAGGCAAATTGCATGTCACAGGCTTTGGTGTACAGATAATTTCATCACCCAGGTAATAAGCATACTATATCTGATAGGTAGTTTTCGATCCTCTTCCTCCTCCCACACTCTACCCTCAAGTAGGCCCTGGTGTCTGTTGTTCCCTTCTTTGTGCTCACGTATATTCAATGTTTAGTTCCCATTTATAAGTGAGAACTTGAGGCTTTTGGTGTTCTGCTTCTGTATTATTTGATGTAGGGTAATGCCATCCAGCTTCATCAATGTTGCTGAAAATGACATGTTCTCTTTTTTTTATGGCTATGTAGTATTCCATGGATTATATGAACCACATTTTCTTTATTCGGTCTACCATTGATGGGCATTTAGGTTGATTGAATGTATTTACTCTTGTGAATAGCACTGCAATGAACATACACATGCATGTCTCTTTATGGTAGAACAGTGTATATTCTTTTGCTTATATACCCAATAATGGAATTACTGGATTGAATGGTAATTCTCTTCTAAGTTATTCGAGAAATCGCCAAAGTGCTTTCCGTAATAGATGAACAAATTTACAACCCAACCAACAGTGTATAAGTGTTTTCCTTCCTCCACAACCTCACCAGAATCTGTTATTATTTAATTTTTTTAATAGTAGTCTTTCAGACTCGTGAGAAGATATCGCCTTGTGGTTTTGATTTGCGTTTCTCTAATGATCAGTGATATGAATCTTTTTTTTCACATTGTGTTTGGCTGCATGTATGTCTTCTTTTGAAAAATGTCTGTTCAGGTTCTTTGCCCACTTTTTAATGAAGTTGTTTGGGTTTTTTTTTGTAAATCTGTTAAAGTTCCTTATAAATTCTGGATATTAACCTTTGTTGAATAAACAGTTTGCAAATATTTTCTCCCATTCTGTAGGTTATCTGTTCACTCAGTTGATAGTTTCTTTTGGTGTGCAGAAACTTTTAAGTTTAATTAGATCCCATTTGTCAATTTCTGCTTTGGTTGTAATTCATCATGAAATTTTTGCCAATTCCTATATCCAGAAGGTATTGCCTCCATTGTCTTCCAGGTTTTTACATTTAAGTCTTTAATTCATCTTGAGCTTATTTTTGTACATGGTGTAAGGAAGGGGTCCAGTTTCAATCTTGTGCATGCGGCTAGCACAAGATTGTAATCATGTGGTCTCTGAGCTGGGAAAGTTTGACTTTCTCTTTTCCTATATGGATGCCCTTTATTTCTTTCTCTTGCTTTATTGCTCTAGCCAAGACTTCCAATATTTTGTTGAATTGGTATGGTGAGAGAGGGCATTCTTGTCTCGTTCCAGTTTTCAAAAGGAGTGCTTCCAGCTTTTGCCCGGTCAGCATGATAATCGCTGTGGGTTTGTCACAGATGGCTCTGATTATTTTGAAGTATGTTCCTTTAATACCTAGTTTATTGAGAGTTTTTGACATAAAGGGTTGTTGCATTTCTTTGAAAGCCATTTCTGCATCTATTGAGATAATCATGTGGTTTTTGTCTTTAGTTGTGTTTATGTGATGAATCACATATATTGATTTGCTTATGTTGAACCAACCTTGCATCCCAGGAATAAAGCCTGCTTGATCATGGTGAATGGGCTTTTTGATGTGCTACTGGATTTGGATTACAAGTATTTTGTTGAGGATTTTTGCATCAATGTTCATCAAGGTTATTGGCATAAAGTTTTCTTTTGTATGTGTGTCTTTGCCAGGTTTTGGCATCAGGATGATTCTGGTCTCTTAGAATGAGTTGGAGAGGAGTCTCTCCTACTCAATACTGTGGAATAGTGTCTATAGGAATGGTACTAGCTCTTTGTACACCTGGCAGGAATCAGCTGTGAATTCATCTGGTCCTCTACTTTTATTGGTTCTTATGTTATTTATTATTGATTCAATTTCAGAGATCATTATTGTTCTGTTCAGGGATTCAATTTCTTCCTGGTTCAGTCTTAGGAGTGTGTATGCGTCCAGGAATTAATCCACCTCTTCTAGGCTTTCTAGTTTGTGTGCATAAAGATGTTCACACTAACGTTCATTGTTGTTTGTGTTTCTGTGGATTCAGTGGTAAAATTCCACTTCTCATTTCTAATTGTGTTTATTTGGATCTTATCTCTTTTCTTCTTTATTAGTCTAGCTAATAGCCTATCTTACTAATTTTTTCAAAGAAAACAACTCCTAGATTTATTGATCTTTTGTGTGTGTGTGTGTGTGTGTGTGTGTGTGTGTATGTCTCGATGTCTTTCTGTTCAGCTCTAATTTTGGTTATTTCTTGTCTTCTACTAGCCTTGGGGTTGGTTCATTCTTGCTTTTCCACTTCTTTTAGTTCTGATGTTAGGTTTTTAAATCTGATTTTCTAACTTTTTGATGTGAGTATTTAGTGCTATACATTTCCCTCTTAACACTGCCTTAGCTATGCCCTAGAGATTCTGCTGTGCTGTATCTCTGTTCTTACTAATTTGAAATAACTTCTTGATGTCTGACTTAATTCCATTATTTACCCAAAAGTCATTCAGTAGAATTTTGTTTAATTTCCATGTAATTGCATGCTTTTGTGTGATGTTTTTTTTAGTCCTACTTTCTGTTTCTATTGTGCTGTGTTCCAAGAGTGTGTTCGGTATGATTTCGGTTCTTTTGCATTTGCTAAAGATTGTTTTATGCCTGTTTCTGTGGTCGATTTTACAGTATTTGTCATGTGGTGATGAGAAGAGTATATATTCTATTGTTCTGAGGTGGAGAGTTCTTTGGAGGTCAAGCATATCCTTTTGGTCAGTGTTGAGTTCAGGTCCTGAATATCTTTGTTTATTTTCTGCCTTGATAATCTGTCTAATAGTGTCAGTGGAGTGTTGAATTCATTCACTATTATTGTATGGGAATCTAGGTCTGTTTGTAGGCCTTTAAGAACTTGCTTTATGATCTGGGTGCTCCTGTGTTGGCTGCACATATATTTAGGGTAGTCAGGTTTTACTGTTGAATTGAACCCTTAACCATTATATCATGCCCTTCTTTGGCTTTTTGTTGTTGTTTGAAGTTTGTTTGCTCTGGAATTAGAATTTCAATACCTGCTTTTTTCCTAATTTCCATGTGTTTGGTAGATTTTTCACCATCCCTTTATTTTGAGCCTATGGGTCATTGCATGTGAATGCATGCTTGAAGACAGCATACCATTGCATCTTGCTTTTTTAATTCAGCTTGCCACTCTGTGCCTTTTAATTTGAGCATTTAGACTGTTAACATTGAAGGTTAGTATTGCCATGTGTGGATTTGATCCTGACACTGTGTTGTTAGCTGGTTATTATGCCAGCTTGTTTGTGTGGTTGCTTTATAGTATCACTGGTCTTTGTATTTAAGTGTGTCTTTGTAGTGCCTGTGATTTGGTTGGCTCTGTGTCCCCACCCAATTCTCATCTGGAATTTTAATTCCCACATGTCCAGGAAGGGACCTTTAATCCTCACGTGTCAAGGGAGGGAAGTGCTTGGATCATGGAGGTGGTTTCCCCCATGCTGTTTTCATGATGGTGAGTGAGTTCTCACGAGATCTGATAGTTTTATAAATGCCAGTTTTCCCTACCCTCTTCCCTCTCCTCCTGCCACCTTGTGAGGAAGGTGCTTATTTTCCCTTGCCTTCTGGTACAATTGTATGTTTCCTGAGGCCTCCCAAGCCATGCAGAACTGTGAGTCAATTAAAACTCTTCCCTTTGTAAATTACTCAGTCTCTGATATTTCTTTATAGCAGTGTGAAAATGGACTAATACACTCTGGTAACGGTCTTTCCTTCACATATTTAGTGCTCCTTTCAAGATCTCTTGTAAGACAGATCTGGTGGTATTGAACTCCCTCATCATTTGCTTCTCTGAAAATAATCTTATTTCTCTTTCATTGAAGAAACTTGGTTTAGCTGGATATGAAATTTTTGGTTGAATATTTTTTTCTTTAAGAATGTTGAATATAGGCTTTTAATCTCTTCTGGATTATAGGGTTTCTCCCAAGAGTTCCAATTTTAGCCTGATGAAGATCCCTTTATAGGTGACTCACCCTTTCTCTCTAGCTGCCTTTAGTATCCTATCATATTGTCTTTGGAAAATCTGATAATTGTGTATCTTGAGGATGATCTTTTTTGTGTTGAATCTTGCGGGGATTCTCTGTATTTCCTGAATTTGGTTGCTGGCCTCTCTAGTGAGGTTAAGGAAGTTTTCATGGATGATATCCTGAAACATGTTTTCTAAGTTGTTTTCTTCCCCCTGCTGCTTTCAAGGATGCCACCAATTCATAGATTTGGCCTCTTTAATCCCATATTTCTTGAAAGTTTTGTTCATTCCTTTTCATTCTGTTTTTTTAAATTTTTGTCTTATTTCAGAGAGCCAGTCTTCAAGTCCCAAGATTCTTTCCTCAGCTTGCTCTATTCTGCTGTTAATGCTTGTGATTGTTTCGTGAAATTCTTGTATTGTGTTTTTCAGTTCTACCAGATAAGTTTTTTTTATATACTCGCTATTTTATCTGTCAGCTTCTGTATCATTTTGTTGTGATGCTTATTTTTCTTGGATTAGGTTTTGCTGTTCTTCTGAATCTCAATAATCATTTTTCCTATCCACATTCTGAATTCTATGGTACTTTCTTTAAAAAGGTCTTTGGAGAACTCAAAGTCTCTGAAAGATCCAATTTATTGAACTCCCAGTGACACAAGATTTTATTTTCTTGTGTCATGGCAAGATGGCTGGACATAATAAACTTGAAGCTTTAAGTTTAAAAGAATACTGAGGAATAATGGAGAGCAGTGCTTATTTATTCACAGAGTGCAGGTATGCAGATGCAAATTAGACATGTGGATGGAGCAGATGACATCTGGAGACTCCATTTGTGTCTCATTATAGATGTGCCTTGAGCTCAAATAACACATTCTGAAGAATCTTAGAAGTATTTGATGGGAATTATGTTAGCATTTTAGAAGATATTCAAAGATTTATAAGTATAAATTATGTTGTAATATCTGTATCTGTCTTTGAATATAAACCTCAGGATATATCTAAGTTAACAAACATCTTCCACATTGATATGGTATAATTTTAAGAGGATCTGCCTGAGCTAAGAGCAAACTGTGCTTACCCAAAAGCATCCTTTGAAGATTGGCATTGAGTATACAAATTCCAGGATTAGCCTGAAATTTCTGTTGATTCAACTCTGGAAATGTTTGGGTACATAAAACTCACTCTCTGTATTGAAAGTACTGAAAAGGAAGTTGAGAATGTTCATCAGTGAAGTGGAGTCAGAATTAATAAGATACTTGAATAAATAGACTCATTATTATTAGTAATGCTTTTACTATTGCAAAGTAGTTCTCTTTGAATTAATAAACATTTTTCAATTTACCACTTGGCCTATACTATGCACTTCATTATAACTACTGCTTGTTAAATTTTTTGACATTCACCTCAGAATGCCATTATTGTTGTTGCTATTTTAGTTAATGTTTTGTAACATGTGTTGCTCCAGGTATTTGCATCTATACTATCTTATTAATGTCCACAACAGAACTTAGAAGTGAGTAAATATTTCAGTTTTCTAAATGATGGTATTGAACCTCAGAGGGTTTAATGGATGCTAAAAGTGACAAAGAGATATGGATGGTCAATGTACATCTTTGTATATGCTGTATTTCCACATTTATAATTGATGGATGGATGGATCTAAAGTGGTGTTTTTGTCATGTATTAGTGTTATAGACAAAATAACCACCACCCAAACATGTCCATGTCCTAATCCCAGAAACCTATGAATATGTTGCTTTACATGGCAAAAGGGACTTTGTAGAGATAATTGAATTAAGGATCTTGAGCTAAGAAGATTATACTAAATTATCTGGATAGGCTCAATGTAATCACAGGGGTCCTTATAAGTAAAAGAGATAGGAAAGATAATCAGCGTCAGAAAAGAAGATGTGATAAGGGAAGCAGAGGTCAGAGTGATGAGATTCCAGAAGGGAGCCATAAGCCAGGGAATGCAGGTAGCCTCTAGAAGCTAGAAAAGTCAAGGAAATGAAATCCACCCCACCCCCCCGCCCGGAGTCCCCAGAAAAAACACAGCCCAGTGAATACCTTGAGTTTGGCTTCCTGAGAACCACTTTGAAATTCTGACCTTCAAAACTGTATAATTACACATTTGTGTTGTTGGAAGATACCAAGGTTGTGGAAATTTGTTACAATAACAAAATGAAACTAATATTAGGAGGTAAGATAGATGTATAATAACCAATTTCAAAAATCTCCCAATATTAAGTCTACAGAAAAAATACCTTGTTTATAAAATTTCAATTTACATCACCCACAGTGTCTCCTTTCTCATGTTTATGATTGTTCCTTCTCTTCTGTTTTTCCATGTCAGATTAATAGAAGACCTTTGTTAATTCTTCAATAAATATTTTAAATGCTAATTAAATTTATAACATAAACTGAAATATGGCATATATAGACTAACTTTAATCTTAATGTTACTTTTTCTCCCACTTAACTCTTACAATCATACTGGTAGACCATTTGATTCCTAATCCACCTTTGATCATCCACTGATGGATGGGTCTTTGCACACTTGCAAATGGTGTTCTACCATTGCCAATGCCTTTCACATCCTCTGCTTAGATATGTTCCACTAAGTTTTCAAGGACCCTTTGTAGAATTTGAATCCTAATTTGTCCGGTATATCTTTCCTGAATACTAGGACAGTTCTTGGTCAAATCCTGCTTCTTTCTAATGTGATAGAATGACTATATGTCAGATGATATGCTAAACACTCTCTGTCAGTAAAGTACCCACTCTGCCATATTTTTAAATTTTCATATGTTTGTGTCTCTTCTCCCCAATAAGTATATAGATTCTTTGAGGGGGATTGAGGTTGGGTGCTTATATTATGCTACACTAAAAGTGGTTCCTGCTTCTTAGGCTGTGACTCTCTGAACTTCATTTTTCTTAACTGTCGAAATGAGGACTCATTTACAGATCTCCCAGGGTTGTTGTGAGTAGTAATTGATATGGTCTATGTGGAATTTCCTGGGATAGGCTACACATGAACTAGCCACTTTATAAATATCAGACTTTCACTTTGTCCTAATTCATAACAGGTGATTACTGAATATTTGCTGACTTGAAATTATAGTACGTCTTTTACCACTCTGACTAGAGTTCATCCAGATTTTTAAACAAACAAACAACATGGAACAATTATTCTTACGACCATTTCAGATCCTGTTGAATAAAACTAAATGAAAAAGAAGAAATAATGAAAGAACCAAAGAAAAGGAAAGAAGAAAGAAAGAAAGAAAAAGAAAGAAAGAAATAGGAAAGAATGAAAAGTAAGAAAGAAAAGAAAAAGAAAAGAAAGGATCACAGTCTTGCAAGAAGACATGTATCTGGAGAAAAAAAAATGAAGGCCAATTTTGGACTGCCATTGGGAGAAATGTGAATTGTGCTATATCTTGATGTAGCAGTTTAGTAGTTTTATAGTTCTGCTTTCAAAGTCAGACAGAGCCACACAGGGCACCACAGTTGGTTCTCCAATTTCTAGTTTGACACATATCATAGTATATTTTTAAATAACTCTCCAGCTTTGAGATTAATCCTACTTACCAGTCTGGTAGTCTCTAATACCACTATATTTTACTGCCAACTTTCTTTTTATTCGTTCCTCTGGACTACTTTCTCTTTATTTGAAGATGCCCAAATTGGAACATGACTATTGCCAATCATATTTTAAATTGTAACCAATCAAAGTTCAAGCCAGTCTTTCAATGGAGATAGCTCTGTTGTGTCTTCAGAGCCCAACTACACAATTCATGAAATAAAACAGCTGCCTTGGGGATAAGGCTAATGTTTTGGAATAATTTATTCAACTCTTTTTTTTCCTGTGAGAAATTTAAATTTGCCTGAAAAGCCAGACATAATGCTTATCAGTCTGTCTTATATTGTAATTTGCATGGCCCGTGAAGCCTAAGAACAACATTTCTGTACTATATTATTACTAGAACCTTTAGTGGATTTTAAAAAATCAGAGTAATTTTATGAAACTGGCTGCAAAAATATAATAAACTCGTGCTATTTCAGCAGTATGCTTAACCTTGGCACTTCATTTCTGATATCATCTAATGTTATGGTAGAGATTAGAGATCTTGTTCTCCATTGGGCTCATTGTCTATGTACATTTAGTTTACATAATTAAGCATTGACTTAATAATAAAAGAAAATGTGGTATTTTTCTTGGGTCGGTATATAACCCCTTTGCCATATCAGTCTCCCTTGTCCTTCAGCATTGCCCAGGATTCCAGAGATTCTTTAAAGGAACATTAAAAGGATTAATTGATTGGTGACATAATTAAACCATTTAATTCCAGCACAAGTGTGAGAAATGGAGATCCAAACTTTAAGAATAACCTTTCAGAAGGATGTAAGAAAATGTTCTCATGTGTATTGTAAATTTTCTTTCAGTACAAATAATTGTAGACAAAAGACACTGATTACTGACCAAAGAATAAGTGAATCACATAGCTTCATTTGATGAGATTAAATTCAAAAATTAAAATAAGAATAGTAAAATAAAAAATAATGTAGATGTCAATTTGTTAGTCTGTCAGGTTTTTCTGATACTTTGTAAATTACTATTCAGAATATTTGGAATGGATATGAAATCTACTTTCTTAGGGAAACAATATCAAGCAAATAAAAATACTCTACTGCCCTCATACCAAATTTAGGTGCTATCACTCATCTTCAGTTAACCACAATAGCCACATAATTTATTGTTTCCCTTGATGTACATATGTTGAATAAAATATATCTGCTTATATATTTCAAATAGTCTGCACTTACCTACATAGATCCACATTACATCCCTAACACACACAGATTTCAATGTAGATTCCTACAAGCTGGATTAAGGAGGTTCCAGACTAAAATACAGAATTATAGAAAATGTTAATCGGTATGTTCTAACATTTTAAGTCCATTTTCTTTTTTTCCTTTAACTTGGCTTTAACATGTTTTGTCCGCCAGCTTGCACCAACATAGCCTGCAACACACTGAGCTTTAAATTACAAAACACAAATACTCAGTTCTACTGCTTCTTGGTGGTATTCAATGATGTTTCACAGTAGATGCCATTTTTCTTAGGTGGAAAGTTCCTCTATGTTAGGAGCTGTAAAGCTTCTTATACCATCAATCTTCACAGAGTCAGAATATAAGCACCAGTGTGAAACAAATGTGATTCCAGTGGAAAGAAAGTAAGGCAAGCCTATCCCTGCACCATGGGGAAGACTTTATGAAGTTAGCTGGAAAAAATTAGCGTTGACATCTATAATAATAATAGTAGTTTGTAATAACAGCTAGCATTTACTGAATATTTACTAGACCGTATTCTAAGTATTATCTTAGGCTATACTCTCTTGGAAACATACTCTTGGGTTAGATGTAATGCAGTAGTCTTATCAGTCATTCTCTTGTTACCACCTCCTAAGAGAGGGCAAGGGAAGCAGGACTAGGCAGCAAGAGAAGTTGGGCATAATAACTGCAACAGAGGCTTCATGCAATGCCATGAGGAGCTTGGAAATGGGACGGCCCTTCAGAGTTGTCCTGAATGGAGCCAAGAATACTAGGCAGAATCAAATAATTTTTGGCCTAGTACGGTCCTTAACAAGGGGCATAACCTTGTTCAAAACAGTTCCCTTCAGCTGGGGATGATCCCATGAAGGGACTCAGTTGTGAACTACCACCAGCCAACTCTCAGCAGCTATAAGAATGCGTGCCTCAGTCCTGAAGTATCTGGATGGTTCCCCATAATACCTACCATAAATGTCTCATATGTAGTATCTAGTTTATTTTCCACAGCCATCCTAGGAAGCAACCACTATTACTATCTCAACTTTACAGGCAAGGAAACTGAGACTCAAAGATTGGTAATCTAGGAAGCCAGGATTTGAGTCCAATTCAAGACTTTCGTCCCCACCCTCTGAAGGGAAGGTGTGCCATCGTACTACTATAAATTAATGTTTGATGAACTTAAGAAAGTCACAGATTAATTTACCTTTATACTTGAGCAAAATGTCTAGCTTTTGAAAAGCAATTGAAACTCATTGGTATCATAGCATTTATGTTAAAATCTCAAAAACCATCATTGGTGTTTGAAGTTCCTTGTGAACTAAAACTCCCACTTGAGTTAAAGCTGGGTGGTGGGTATGAGGAGGTACATTTATAATATTTTATACCTTAATAAAAGACTAAACTTTTCCAAATTAACATTTTTAAAGGTCATAAGAACCAGAGGGGTTTACAGGTGATATTATGATATTAAGGTAAAAAATAGTTAATTTTAAAGTAACCTCAAGTATTCCAAGTGAATAGAAAAAGATGAAGAGCTCTCCAGTGTATTTTATGAAGCTACAAAGCCTTTAATATCAACCCAGAAAATAATAGGTAAAAGTATAGCCCAATCTCACTTAGATAGAGATGAAGCATTCAAAATAAAATCTCAGAAACCACACTCAGAAGAATAAAACATTATGTTTAAGTAGTGTTTATTCTGGGAATGCAAGGATGGATTGATTATTAGAAAAAATATCAATATATTCAATTCTATCAAAAAGAAGAGTAGGAAGGCCTCACAGTCATATCAGTAAGTGCTGAAAAAGCATTTCTTAAAAACCAGAGCCTTATTAATAAAAGTACTATGTAAAATAAGAATAAAAGGAAACTACTTACAGTAGGGTTCTTACCAAAATATATATATATATATACACACACACTAAGTAATAGTCACTGAAACAATCACCATTACAAATCAGGAAGTAAGGCAAGAACACCTCTTTTGGGACACTACTGTTAACGATAGTTGTGTATTAGTTCCCTAGCATTCCTCTAACAAAGTACTACAAACTTGGCTTAAAAAAGAAAAAACAGAAATGTATTCTCTTGCAGTTATGATGGTGGAAAGTCTGAAACCATAGTTTTGGCAAGGTAATGCTCTCTTACAATGCTCTAGGGAGAAATTCATCCTTGCCTCTTCCTTGATTCTGGTGGTTGCTGGCAATCTTTGTTCCTTGACTTGTAGTAGGTTGGTGCAAAAGTAATGGTGGGTTTTGCCATTACACTCTTTTTTTTTTTTTTGAAAGAAAGAAAAAGAGAGAAAAGAAAGAGTGAAAGAAAGAAAAAAAAAGAATGAAAGAGAGAAAGAAAGAGGAAGAGAAAGAGGGAGAGAGAACGGGATTCTTGTTCTATTGCCCAGGCTAGAATGCAGTCTAAAAATGGGTATTAAAAACCTCTTTTATG
>CAUYLG010077538.1:0-37332 GCA_963573385.1 Cacajao melanocephalus
TGGGCAGTAGAACAAGAATCCTGTTCTCTCTCCCTCTTTTTCTTCCTCTTTCTTTCTCTCATACATTCTTTTTCTTTCTTTCTTTCACTCTCACTTTCTTTCCTCTCTTTTTCTTTCTTTCAAAAAAAAAAAAAAAACAAAATTTGCCAGGACAAAGTCAAATGTGTTGCTATATTAAGAAGGAAGTCAGTTAAAAATGGCTAAGACTCTGTTTGGGACAGCTCTATTTATTTTAGTGACTAATGCTACATATAAGAGGAAAAAAAAAGAGCAACATTTTAATAAAAGGATTTGACAAACTGCAAAAGAATTGAGTAGAAGTGAAATAAAAGGACACTGGGATGGGCTCACCAGAAATATTTGTTTGAAAGATGGAAGATTTGTTTTTCCAGTGTTACATAAACTAATCACCAGTATTTAAAGTTTACTGACTCTCAGTAATCCCAACTTCTAGAATGACTTAGACGTTAACAGACGTGCTTTGGCATTGTTTCCACACAAAGTCAGTGACTGCCTTTTCTTGTTAGAAATATGACTCACGCTTTCTCTTAAATATCGTCTCTACTTCTTCATTTCTATTTGCTGATATAATTCTGAAACGGTGGTATGTACAAATACCTTTCTTTTCACAATTCTCCTACATTCAAGAACTTCCCATAAGAAACAGTAGGCACATGTATCTTTTTTCCTAATCACTTTAGGTGGCTACCAAATATTCTGAAAACTCATATTTTCTGAGGCACCAGATATTTTACTATGAAAATTTACATGCCCTAGAAAATTGAACCATTTGGAAATCCAATTTGGCAGTAATATAAACAGATATCAGTAGCTGCCCGAAACTCAAATGAAAGAGATTCTGTACCATGGTCATCTTTGATAATTATTATATCATGTTAAAGTTACAAGTATAAACCTGGAAATTTTTTGAGCCAAAAAGCTACGATATATATGTC
Organism: Cacajao melanocephalus; assembly: GCA_963573385.1. NCBI lineage: Eukaryota > Metazoa > Chordata > Mammalia > Primates > Pitheciidae > Cacajao > Cacajao melanocephalus. The sequence continues at coordinate 957 of CAUYLG010077538.1, forward strand.
AAGTAAAACAAAACAAAAAGTTCAAGAACACTATCTGAGTATAGTTTTCTAGGAATATAAAAATTCATGCAGAATTTGAATACATAAAACAAGAAACCAAGTAGTACAATAAAAGGTAATACACTTGGACTCTGATGAGAAAGAAGAGATGGTAACAGTGCCTGATATTTCAGCTAGAAAATGCTCAAGCTGGGTCTTCTGACTCTTTGACCTATGAATGATGTGATGGCAATGATGATGGTGATGAACAAGATGATGATGACTACCATTTTTAAAGCACTCACTAGGCACACATTATCTCATTTAATCCTCACAACAATCAGATGAGGAAACTACTTCATTATTCTCATTTCACAGATAAAGGAAATTGAAGCTTCCTGGAACTCTTGATTGACAGGATATACAAGACTAAGCAGAAGAAGTAAAGACATATATAAAGAACTTAACTGATGACGTCAAAGAAGAAACACCTTCAGAAGGAAGATGCTAGAGGATATGGAAGCCCTGCGGATGACCAAAGGTTACATTACAATGAAACAGTCATTGATGGGCATTTGAGCTGGTTCTACCAGGATCTCACAAATCACCACTAAAGAACTTACTCATGTAACCAAATATCACCTGTACTCCAATAACTTATGGAAAAATTAAATAAAAGAATAATTAAAAAAAACAGTCAATGGAATCCAATATACACCAAAGAAAAATGTAAGAAATATATTTTTTTCTTCCAACAGGCTACCACTTCATCTAGAAAATAACACCGAAGTGGAAATTTCATTTGCATATTTGCAGTTTGTAAAGATAATTGTTGTTCGATGAGTACAAATCTTACAGAATACATACATTAACGTTTTACAAATCCAATTGTTAAAATGAAGATGGTCTTGTTTGGCTGAGGAAACACCTAGAAAAAGGTTGGTGGTTCAGCTATTTCTGAGATAATCTTCTATAGTCCATCACACACACACAGCTAGTGTCTACTTCCTGAGGTGAGGCAGATTACTGCCTCCTCTTTGGAAACTCTAGTGGTGACCCTGACAGGTGACAAATGGGAGGAAACCTGAGGACCATAGTCGACATCAGTGAGGGGATGGAGCAACAGTCACAGGAGGAAGAATCAAAGTTTAAGACACCCTGCAGAAGTAGAGTCACAGGAAGAAACAAACTAAAAATGAGAATTGCAGAGAAAACATCTGTAAGCAGTGCTACTGTTGGGGGAGGCCAACTCTCAGGCAGTCCCTTGCCAGGCAGTGTCTGTAAACCAACACCTCAGACATGGGAATTTTTTGCTCCAGATCAAAAGGACAGCAGCAATGCCATCTGCTGTTTGCTTAGAAAAATGGTAAGAGCAGATGTTTCCATGTGCTGACCTGCCATCCCTTGACTAAGAGGCCACTTGAAAAATAATCATGAAATAGCGCAGGAGAAACATCTGCACAGTGTACAGCAGACCACCAATCATGCAGCACAGGAGAGAATGAACCTGCAGTGCACCCATGAAATAATAGTAGGCAGGTCCCCAACAAGTGGGGACCCCTCATGCATACACAGCATATGAGAACAAATAAGGCAAGATCAACACCGGGCAAGGGACAGTCAGAATGTTCTCTGTGGACCTAAGTAATTTCAGTGGACAAACCCTAACTTCTTTCAAATATCTTCAAAGGCTCAGAGTTTCACATTTACTTCTTAGACTTCTCTCATTTGTTGCCTACGATATAATTTGATTTTGTTTAGCCTATATTTTAGGCATCACTGAAATTAAATGATTAGCGGTTCCTTAAGAACAAGCCATGGCCTGTAGAAGAAAAAAATAAAACAAAACAAATGCAAAGCTCCTGTGCAACGTGAGGTCAGGACATGGTGAGAAGATTTGCATCTCACCTCTCTTGCTACCAGGAGCTCCAAGAGGACCTCACTGCTGTGGCGAGACTGATGCAAGCCGGGGCTCTTGGAAACTGCTGAGTCATTTGCCAACCACTGAGTGGGACAGCAGAGCTCGACCTCAGAAGGAATCAAGTGTCATTTAGGATTTGCACCTCAAGCACGCTCCTCTTGCTTTGTGGCCACACTTGCCACCCTATGCGAGTTCATCTTCCTACTTTGAGAGCCTTGCTGGAATAGTGCTAGTCATCTTGCCCTGCCACTAGGCTAGACACAAGTCCTTGGGCTCCATTTCCCACTAGCTAATCATCAGTTCATCCACTCAAGTAATTTTCTCAGCCAGAACACAGGTGCTCAGGAGCAAATGTTATTTAGGAAATGCAGAATTTTTGAAAATTATAAGTTTTACCTCTGTGCACATGCAGAACAAAATGTTTACATGTCCTGTATTTCCTCTTCAACATGTTACATTTTTTTCTATTGAAGAGTTGCTTTCAAGGCACTTATTTTTCACTAATTTCATTCAATTATTTGTTCCATCCTCTTTAATTTGTTTTTCTGATCTGGGGATCTATTGCCTAATCTATTCTCAATCGTTTTGGTTTTGTAATTATCAGGGGAAGGAGAGCAATCTGGCTTATTTTTCTATGAACATCTCTTCCCCTTCCTACTATGAAGGAGGATTATTGCACCAACAGAGAGGAGGATTCTCTCTTATATTCTTTGCTTAGCAGACCCACCTGTACATAATAAATGCTTGTGTTTGAATAAATTAAAAAGGAATTTCAGAAGAGGCCTGATTACAAATGTTGGCTATAACATGAAGCCACCAGAAATAATACAGAATCTTCTCTGAAAATGAAACACAAATGCTGTTGGAGGCCTAGACCTGGAATCACTGCCATGGCCTCCTACCAAACTCTTGGGGAAGCAGCATGGTTGGTTGTACTTCTCTGTTACAGCAGGACAGCTTCTGGAGGAAGATGTCACCACATCATCATTTTCTCTATGTTCTAATACAATTGGGGTCTTATAATAAAGTGTGTTTTCATGTTTTCTTCGATGCTAGCAATTATATGATGGTATATGACACATTATTTATACCAAACATCACTGTCAAAAAGAGATAGAAACAACTAATGTATTACTTAATTTTCAAAGCTGAAAAGAGATTTTTGTCTCCTTCAAAGTTGTATTCTTAACAGGACAAACACATATCATCAGCATTTTCTTTGCATGTGGAACTTTAGGAATTCCTCTTTGGGATACGTGCTCAGAGATTTTTCTTTCTTTTTTTTTCCCACACACTCCTCGGTGATTACAAAGCTTTTTTTCAAAAATAATTAATTTGAACATTGTAAATACTGAACTGTCATTTGGAGGCAACCATTGGCAGCAACATGATCAGGCTGGATACCATTTGGATAAAATCAAGATGTGATTATAAAGTGCTATTAGTATATAAGTGATTAGTGATTTTCTTCTGTGACTCTGGCTCTAAAGGTATAACAACAGTATTCTGAGCAGTGGCAGAACTGCTACAATAATTCTAAGATAGCAATTTTGATGGATAATTCTTACCTATATAGAGGCATATCTTTATTATGGGTTTGGTTCTAGACTACTACAATAAAGCAATTATTATAATAAGGTGAGTCACACAAATTTGGTTTCCCAGTGCATATAAAAGTTGTGTTTACACTATACTGTTGTTTATTAAGTGTGCAGTAGTATCATGTCTAAAAAAACGATGTCCATATCTTAAGTAAAAATATTTTACTGCCAACAAATGCTAACAAAGCAGGTATATGTTGCTGGGAAAATGGCACTGAGAACATGCTGGACACATGGTTGCCACAAACCTTCAATTTGTTAAAAACTCAGTATCTGCAAAGTATGACAAAGCAAAGTGCAATAAAATGAAGTATGTCTGTACTTAACTCTATTTTATGATGATACTCCTGCCTCAAAATAGAGTATAAAATCTAATCTAATATAAAACTTTACAATAATTTAAAAACTACATAGTTTTAGTATGTTCTAGAATACTACAATTACTTAACTTGGAGGATTTTGTTTTGCATATTGTATACCATTTAGACTCCGTTTACTCTCAAGTAGATTGGAAGTTAATGCCCTTTCAAGAGTCAGATTATCTTAGTACCTAAGCCATTCATTGACTCTAAATGAGGCACATTGCTAAGAGCACTAATATCAAGCCGTTCTTCTCAGTCTTCAAATAAAACAGTTTACTGAGCTGGGCAACACAGCAACACCCTGCCTCTACCAAAAATATCAAAATTAGCCAGGCATGCTGGCACGCACATGCAATCCCAGCTACTCAGAAGGCTGAGGTGGGAGGATCACCTGGGCATGGAAGGTTGAGGCTGCAGTGAGCCAATATGGCACCACTGCACTCCAGCCTGGAAGACAGAGTGAGACCCTGTCTCAAAAAAAAAAAAAAAAGAAAGAAAAAAAAACAGTTTACTGTAAGACAACAAAATGCTTTAACAGGTTAGACAGCATGATGCTGCTCCTTGTTAAACCCAGGGAGTTTCCTGGTTCTCGAGGTACTCAAATGAAGTAGAAAATGGGGTCTTTGCCCTGATAGCTTATATTCCTATATTGAAAAACAAGTCAGTCAAAATCAGTAAAAAATTAATAGAGAAGACTGTGAGATAATCTAAATAACCAATTAAGGTGGTAATTTTTTTTTTTTTTTTTGAGACGGAGTCTCACCCTGTTGCCCAGGCTGGAGTGCAGTGGTGTGATCTCGGCTCACTGCAACCTCTGCCTCCCGGATTCAAGTGATTCTCCTGCATCAGTTTCCCAAGTAGCTGAGATTACAGTTGTGCGCCACTATGCCCAGCTAATTTTGTATTTTTAGTAGAGACGGGTTTCGCCATAATTTGCCAGGCTAGTCTTGAACTACCGACCTTCAGTTATCCACCTGTCTTGGCTTCCCAAAGTCCTGGGATTGCAGGTGCAAGTCACAGCACCCAGACAAAGGTAGTATTTTTTAAACTTTGCTTATACTGTCTAAACATAAACTACTTTTTAATTGGTTACATAAATAGTAGATTATGGAGAAAAACCTAGACCCTGAAAATCCAACCTTAAAAAGTTCATGTGTAAATTAAACATGGTGTTTTCATCTTCGTTTCTGACTTTCTAAAGAAAGAGATGTATCCTGTGCAGGGCAAAGGATCTGCAGAAATAATCCAGCAATTTGTAAGACCACAGAGACTCAAGTTAAATAAAACAAATTTCTTAACCCACTGCCCATATAAAATCCTGAAGGACAGGGACAGTGTATCCTCTGAGTATATACCTGGACCTAGTCCAGTGCTTCAACAATAGTAGTAGCTACCTATAGGGAAGCCTTAAGGTCACTGACACTTTTTTATGGCTTGTTGAATGAGGCCATAACAGAAGAACAATGTTGTTATTTACCCTCTGTTTATTTACTACAGTACAAGCTGGGTGTACACAATGACAAAACACTGTTGAACGATTTGATCCATTCAATACCCAACAGGCTATTTGATGTATTAACTGAATTTAATCCGTGCAATTATACTGAACTGAATGATTGTTTTGGTGTCATGCAAACAATACACTTAACTTTTCTGTTGGCCATGCCTATGATTTTGTGTCCTTTAAGGTATGTCTACAGTGATCCCATATAGTCAAATATCTGGGAAGTTCTTACACAACATGGAGAACGTCTATTACTGTCAACATGATATGATTTTATTATTTACAAGTAAAAGTTCAACACCAAACCGAATTATAGAACAGATTTTGGAATGGAATCGAACTATAGAACAGATTTTAAACTCGTTTTCAAATAAGTTTTATGCTATGAGGAAGTTATTTCAAAATATTCTATCACAGAAAGTGTGACTCATTTGAGAATCAAACTTATTCATTGTGTATTATGAATAGTATCATTCTTAATGCGAACATTACTTAATGAGTAAACCTGCAGTGTACAAAAATAGTAAAATATTACTCAAATATCACCACAGAGTAATCTTTTCATCCTGTTGTGGCTTGCACACATGAAACAAAGAACAAAGTTTTAAAAATAAGCACAGGACCATCTAAGCAGTAGAATTTAACCACGAAAGGTTTTAGTATTTATTAAGTGGACTGATTTTTTTTAATGGCCTGTACAAGGTGTGATAATTCCACCACTCTGGGAGGCTGAGGCAGGTAGATTGCTTGAGCTCAGGAGTTCGAGACCAGCCTGGCCAACATGGTGAAACTCTGTCTCTACCAAAAATACAAAAGTTACCTGGGCATGGTGGCACATGCCTATAGTCCCAGTCCCAGCTACTCTGGGGGTGAAGTGGGAGGATCAATTGAGCCTGGGAGCCAGAGGTTGCAGTGAGCCAGAATGGTGCCACTGCATTCTACCTGGGCCATAGAGAAAGACTCCATCTCAACAACAACAACAAAATGTATGCAGTTATATCTTACTAAATAATATGCCCCTTCAAGAGTGTTTCAAGAGGAACACACTTGTTTGTCCCACTTTACTTTCCCAAGCCTAAATTAAAGATTAGAAAATAATTTTGAGGTTTTTTTTCAAAATAGGCCAAAGAAATGGCTAATAATCATAAAATACAATTGAATGATGCTCCAAAATTAACAGTCGGCCTTTCGTTTGACATTAAATATCTCTAGACATCAATCCTATAACATTTTAAAATGAAAAGTTATTTTTTTCTTCACTTGACATTTAAGAGTCTTGAATACAAAACTCTGAAACATGATATAAAGATATTCTAGATAGCATACACTTATGAAGTGCATTTTCAATGAGTAGTAAATATTGCTGGGTTCACTCTTATAGCATTGCTTCTTTCACTTATATTTAATCTAAAATTAGATATGGGAGGAAGGAACCACAGTTTTGCTGTTATGCTCCTGATTCATTTGTTTCACAAATATTTTGGGTGCTTGCTATTTGGTGTAGGTGCTAATATATAGCAGTAAAAAAAACAGCCAAAAAACCTCCCCTCAGAAGCTTACATTACCTCTGAGCACCATCTGAACCTCAAACCCCTGGTTCTTTTCCCCCTGGATGGTCCTGATTTCTTGAGTGACTTGCTAAATAATACTGCCAACATCACAGTGGCCTCATAGGTACTGCACAGCCCTTAGTACTAAGAGAAAAGTCAAACTTAGAAATACACGTAACACTTCTTGCACTGCAGCAAAGACAGACCAGACAGAAGAGGAAATGAAACAGAAACAACTAGATCCCAATATTTACAGTAGTACACTATTATGAAAAAGTAAAGTAACAAACAAACAACAACAACAACAACAACAAAAAACAGATGTTGGCAAGAATGCGGAAGAAAGAGAATGCCTATACAATGCTGGTGAAAATGTAAATTAGTTCAGCTCCTATAGAAAACAGTATGGAGATTTCTCAAAGTACTAAAACAGAACTGCCTTTTGATCCAGGAATCCCATGACTGGGTATCTACCCAAAGGAAAAGAAATCGTTTCACCAAAAAACACCTGCAGTCGAATGTTTATTGCACCACTGTTCACAACAGCAAAGTCATGAAATCAACCTGTGTCCATCAATGGTTAAGTGCATAAAGAAAATGTGTTGTATATGTACACAATGGAATACTATGCACCCGTAAGTAAGAATGGAATCATATCCTTTGCAGCAACACAGATGGAGCGGGAGGACATTACCCTATGTGAAATAACTGAAACAGAAAATCAATTACTACATGTTCTCACTGATAAGTGAGAGCTAAACAAGAGGTACGCATGGATATATAGATGCAAGTAATAGACACTGGGGACTCCAAAAAATGGAGGGAGTTTGGGTTGAAAATTACTTATTGGGTATAATATTCACTATTTGGGTAATATGGTCACTAAAAGCCCAAAGCTCACCATTATGCGATATACTCCTGTAATAAACCTGCACGTGTATCCCCCTGAATCTAATGTAAAATAAAATAACAACAATAACTGTAGCAACAACAACAACAACAAAAATCTAGAACAGTGGCAACTGGATTCTGGATTATCCATTATCTCTCCTGTTATTTGCCCCAGTAAAGCTATTTATAGGACAATGTTGTAAACAAAGAGTTGCAGTGATACTGACACTATTGGAAGCTGCTCATGATACTGTTTGAAAAACAAATACTAAGGGGAAGTATGAAATAGTATGCCCCCCAAAGGGGAAAACTGTCACATTTCAGAATGTTCTTTTCTCTCTGGTTTCTCATTGGAGCTGCTCAGGCATTTTAACACCCACACAGACAAGTGATGAAAAAGTCATTCAAGCATGGATGGAGGTCCTTACATGCTCAAAGGAATCATATTTGCCTGTACCCTATTGAGACTTGTCTAGTAGAAATAAACCCTTTTAACTACAGGTAAAGCTTAAGTGAGGCTTGATGTTCTCTTAAACAGACAAATCAAAGGCAGTTTTCTCATCATTTATTTTTTTTCTGTTTATCAGTTTTTATCTCATTATAACTTAGATGAAGCTGACCAAATTTAAAGTTAACATACTATTAAAGAGTATAATGGAAAAATGAAGCTTCCTCAAGAAAATCAAACACAAGTTCTCCAAGGTTGTCAATGAAAAGAGAGAATCTTCCCTTGGTAAGAATCATCTGACCCTCAGACCCCTAGTTCTTTCCCCTCTGGATCGTCCTGATTCTTGAGTGACTTGCTAAATAATACTACCAACATCACAGTGGCCTCATAGGTACTGCACAGGCCTTAGTATTCAGAGAAATGTCAAACTCAGAAATATATGTAACACTTCTTGCACTGCAGCAAAGACAGACCAGACAGAGGAGGAAATGAAACAGAAACAACTAGAGTATCTTCAGCCATGACTTGCCATCCTAAGTGCTTGGAACCCATACCTACTATTATTTTATATAATGTTTACTTAAATGTTTAGAAATTTCTTTGATCATCATCCTTCCTTTCATCTCAAACCTCCCTGATGAAGTCATTTTTCCTTTTGTAATATAAAGGTGTGTTTCTTAAAGTTCTTTTGGTAAACAGAAAGGTCTACTTGTATTAGTTTGCTAGGGTTGCCATAACAAATTACTACAGACCAGGTGGTTTAAACAACAGAAATGTATTTTCTCCTGAGTCTGGAGTATGGAAGTCCAAGATCAAGGTGCAAGCAGTGTTGGTTTCTCCTGAATCCTCTCTGATTGGCTGCAGATAATTAACTTCTTGCTGCTTTGTCCTCAGATAGTTGTCTCTCTGTGCACACATGTACCCTTGGTGTGTCTCTGTATGTCTAATCTTCTCTTCTTCTAAGTATAACAGTCAGACTGAAATAGAACCCACCCCAATGACCTTTTTACCTTAATCATCTCTTTAAAGGCCCTATCTCCAAATACAGTCATATTCTCAGGTAATGTGAGTTAGGGCTTCAACATAAATTTGGAAAATAGAAAACTTCAGTCAATGGACACATCATAATACAACTTTAAAACACCAAAGACAAAAAGAACTTAAAAATGGCTGAAGACAAAAGGCAAATCATTTAAAATAGAACTAAGTTGGACAAGAGTTGACTTTTCAACAGCAACAATGGAAGCCAGGAAGTAGTGGAATAACATTTTTACAGTGTTGTAAACCCACAATTTTGCTTTTCCTCTATTCTTATTATGTAATTGGGACATTCTATTAGAAGTATAGTGGAGTGGACCTTTGCACACATTCTCTTTGTATCTTCACAATTCTACTTTCAATTCTCTTTGTCTCTTTCAGCTACATTCTGTTAATTTCTTTAGCTCTTTCTTCCAGTTCACTAATATTTTTTCCAAGTCTTTGATCTTCTGTTTACATTGAGAAGATGTAAACTCAATGTTTACATAGTTTTTAACTTCAACTTTTTTCATTTTTACAAGATAAATTTATTTTTCAAATCTGTCTAGCTTTGAAAGTCTCTTGTTCCTTGTAAAAATCCTTGTTCCTTTAAAAATTTCATCATTTACTTTTTTATTTTATAACAATATTTTACATTTTTTGATCTTATAATTCAAATATCTAAAACTTTTGTGTAGGTTAGGATTTAGATATTTGAATTATAAGATCAAAAAATGATTCATTTTTTATCTGGTGATTTAAAAAAATTATGTGATGACTTTTAAAAATGTTTTATTTTGAAATAAATTCAAACTTAGAGAAGAACTGAAAGAGTACAAAGAACTACATATACCCTTCACTCAGAGACCCCAAGAGTTTCACCAAGTTTCCCAGTTTATAATATACTATATAGCAAAGAATCCAATCTAAGATCACACAATGCACTTAGTTCTTCTGCCTCTTCAGTCTCCTTTAATCTCAGATAATTCATCAATCCTTTATCTTATTTTTTTAAGATTACAGGCCAGTGATTTTGCAGAATGCATCTCAATTTGAGTTTCTATAGTCTTTCTTTATGATTAGATTCAGACACTAAAACTACTATGTTATGACCTCAGGGCAACATATCAGGAGGACTATGACGTCAAATATTTGCACAAATTGATGTTTCTTGATTTAATTAATTCTTGCTATAATGGTTGTCATATATTTTCTGATTTTGTCACTCCTTATACATTTAAAAGCCAGCATTCTTCTGTAAAAACATACTTTTCTTATCTCCATGTATTTATTCATTTATTTGTATCAGAGAGCACTCAACAACTCCCATTATATTCAATGTGATATAATCCATAAATATTATCATTTATTTTAATGCTCAAATTGTCCCAGATTTGGTCAATGAGAGCTCCTTCAAATTATTTTGTATATTTTTCACATGTATCCACCATTCTTTAACTATTGCCTTACTATTTAATACAAGATACTCCAAGCTTATATTATCTCTGCCCCAACTCTGAAATCATCCGTTTGTCCAAGGAGGCCTAGCTCCCTTTAGTGAAAATGGTATTTAGAAATCAAGATCTAGGTATTAGGTAGGCTCTTTACAGGTGAAATCTCTCACACACTCTCAATGGACAAAGCAATAAAACATATGCATCATATAAACACACTTATCTATATATACATATTTTTACATGTATAATTATTTCTATATCTATATATTAAAAACCATAAATTCATAGCAATATCTTCAATTCCAATCCAACACCACATTCTGTCTTCTTCCTTTTCATATTAGTAACCTCCATCTTCCAAAGTGAGAAATTTGATTTCCATTATCCTGTCTATTCACTTAAAACTTGCTCAATTTCCCTAAATGTAACCAGTGTCCTGACCCTATTGGACCTCCACCCCACTTGACTGCTTAACTGATCCTTATAAATTCATATTTAATAGCAATTAATCTGTGAGAATCCTGAAGACTTCCTACGATAAGGCTGCTTTCCTTTTGAAAAAATTTGTATTTCCTTCTATCAAGAGCCTAGAACACTTCCAATGTGAGAGCATGTTATCTCCCCTACAGAGGATCTTAATTAATCCAGGAGCCTTAGGTTAGCAATCTGTTACAGCAAGCCTCAGTCAAAATCTCCTGATCTCATCATTTACTGCTGACTTTTCTGATTTAAATTCTTTGGGGTTTAGGGCAGGAATTATATTTGAAGGTGGGTGTTATTTTTTATTTGTTTGTTTTTCTATGTTTAGGTGTTCTTTGTTTGTTTTGCCCTAAATGACTTCCTCTGGGTTTTGCAATCCCAAGAATGCTTTGAAAATTGGGTTTGTGATTTATCCAAGTTAAGTTGTACTATGCAGTAGAGTCCTTCAGCATATCTAATCAACCATATTTTGTCTTTATGTGACTACATGCTTATCTGTACTAACCTTTTCCTACATTATAAAACTATTAATGTCCTTGAAACACCATGAGACTCTCTGCTACAGCCTAGTTACTGGTTCAAGGCAAAAAACAAGTGAAACTAGGGAAATTATTGGGCAGCACTTCTGATTTTGTTCCTATCAGAAGGTAGGAATTACTTACAGCAAGGTTATAATAAGTATTTTTTTAATCTTAAAGATAAAAGGGACATTAACATTCCTTTCATCCAGTTCCTTAATTTGATACATGGGAAAAAGACAGCCCAACCACAGAGGAAGGTTTTCTACCAAAGTTAATGGCATTTTATTGGGATTGCTTAGATTTATTTAGAATTCAGTTCTCTGGTCTATGATCCCTAGTTTATTTGTATCCAATCTTCTTTTTCTAACCAAACACTATAATTTTTTTATGAGTACATTTTAATGTTTTCCACTTATTAAAATAATATGTGATCATTTTAGAAAAAAATTTAAATGTATAGAAAGTATAAAGAAAATAAACTCTATTTATAATCCTACTACCTAGAGATAAGTACTATTAACATTTTGGTGTGTTTAACGCTTACATGGTTTATTTTCATAGCTGAGATCATACTGTACAGTTCTGTATCTTTTTTTCACATTATAGTTAATATTTCCTCACCTCATTAAAAGCTCTTCATGAGCATTATTTTTGATGCTACATAATATTTCATCATATGGATGTACTTAAATACTGTGAACTATTCACTTTCATTAAATAGCTACGTTGTTTCCATTTTTCCTATTAGACATAATGTTCTAAAGGATATTTTTGTTCATCAATTTTAGTCCACACCAATGATTATTTCCTTAGGATTTACTAGGTCAAAGGATCCACTGCCAAACTGCTTTCCAGAAAAATAATATCAATTTATGCCACCTGTGGTTGGGTTTAAGAGAGCTCATTTCATCATGTCCTTACCATGGTTCTTTCCTATGGGCTTGACCATTCTCAAGTATTGCTTTTCATTACTTTTCTAAAGTTTGAAGTTAAAGGGCTTTTGAATTATAGAGTGGGGGCTGGGAGTATTATGGACAGCTTTCCAAGTAGCTAGACCTGTGTAAAGATGAACAGAGAAGCACCTGAAAAGCCCTATGTCCTTTCTTCCCTTCCCTGTGGCAACACGGCCTTGTGGGGATGGAGCACAGCTCTGCCGTTTGACACTACTGTCCCATTTCCACCTACCCATCACCTGTGTAATATTGGGGGAGAGAGGTAAGCCTCACGAGACTTATTTTTCTTACCTGTAAAAGGAAATATTAATGCCTATCTTGCTGCAGGGATTAAATGTGAAAGTGCCTGATATTTCTTTCATGTCTCTGGTTAGTCCTTCCTATCAAGCTTAAGGATGATTTCAAGAGCTAGATAAAACAGGGGACGTGTCTTCAACAGGTCACAGCATATACACTCTCCCATCATTTATCTGATTTATCTGACTGGTGAGTTGAGATATTAAATGCTTACAAGGTTGTAATCTTGCAGAGTGAAAGCATGGGGCCTTCAAAAGACCAGTCTTGGGGAGGGAACATCTGGAAATATAGAAGCCAAAGTGGGAAATTTTCTTAAGATTTATTTCATGAAATTTTAACTGATAAGATATGGTTGCTCTATCTAGGGACACAGAGGTGACTGGCATGGAGTTAACTGTTCATTACAATGAATGTCACCCCCTACTGTATGTATATTTACTTTAAAGCTTTTTAAAGCTCTACTCAGACCAACTGAGCTGGAATCTCTGTGAGATGGGGCCCAGGTATACGTAATTTTAAAAACTCCCTAGCTGATTTTGATTCATGGCCACAGTTTAGGTTTAATGGATAGTGTGGTTCATAGGTTCTGGAATGTGAGAGCTGGGAATGGTCATTCAAACCTTTAATTAAATGCCCTTGATTTACAGATTAGCAACTCAAGCCTGAAGACTGTCAGTTACCTGCCAAACATTACATAGTTTGGTAATGTTGGGATGAAAACCTAGAATTATAGCACATTAACAGAATACCTTTAAGAGGTTTAGTAGTGAAAAGACAAATTTCACAGAAAGTTAAAATTAATTTTTTGAAAGCAATTACTGCCACTTAGCAAATAGACTTTACCCCTTTCTTCTTAAAGTTATCATATTTCATGTTGTATGTATATGCAAGATGAAGAAAATCAGATCGCAGTCTTCACCTGGATAAAGGGCCAAAAAATACTTGCTTTGCCACTTGTTCTCCCCCAGGAAATGAGAGCCCCTGGCTGCAATACAGTCTGTTTCCTCTCCTACAGTACATTCAGTCCTCTTTTCTGGTTTTCAGAACTACTTGAGTGTGTAATGATCCAGGTATAGATGATGTGATAAAGGCCCTCCACTGGCAGCCCCCACCAAAACTCTTTTTAATTTCTAAAGTGTAATTGTTATATTGCCATGAACTTTGGGAAGATGCCCTCACTCCCCTTAATATATATTGTTTCTTCTTTAAATATTGGGAGAGAGGTGACAGAGGTTGAAGATTGCTTAGGTAGATAATAGTGGAGGTATGATGATGTCAAAGACCTTGGGTGAGGAAAGCACTTAACTAAATCATTTTTTTGCTTTTTAATTTTAACTATGAACAGCCTGTTAATGAACTTTTAATCATATTATTTATGAAGTCTTAACTATAACACTATTTTAACTTTTAAAGATTTCCAGAAAAAAATGCCTATCCATGCAAAAATGCCTGGCTAGTTTTTACTCATTTGGGGCCATGTTGGGAAACACTGAGTCCTAAAATATTGCTTAAAGGCCCTGGGTTCACAGCTGACACGTTCTTAACATTTATAGTGATTCTAGAGACCCTCGGTATCTACTGCTACAGTTCCTTCCCTCAGTATTTTTCTTGGATTCGATTTACGGCCAACTGGTTGTAATTGACTCTCTACTGGGACAAGTTAGGATATGAGCATATGACTTTTCTTTCTAAAAAAAAAAGAGAGAGAAAGAGAGCAAGAGAGAGTGACCAAGAAAAAAAATCACCCTTGATATTTATCTTAAACCTCCTTCATTTCCAGCTTCTTTGGCAGCAAGTCAAGCTGCTGTCATAAAGTAGAACTCCAAGTACAAGGGGTTTCTAGAGAAAGGATGCTGTATTGAATGCACAACCTCATAAGAAAGAGTAGAATGAAAAAACACAAGCATTTTCTATTTTTTAGGGCACACACAACACCTAAATCTTGCCACAAAAGTGGAATCTGCCACCTGAGATTCCAGGCTGGAACGAAAAACTGGTCATAAACAGTCTGAGCACAAATGGAGACAGCGGATGTGAAAATCTCTATCAGCAATTCCCACAAGCAAATCCCTGTCAAGCTATGTAAGCCCTCCCAGCCCCAGCAGCACTGTTCCCCAGCTTTCTCCATGGAACTGGTCTGTCGGTCTTCTTGCAGATATTCATTGATTACACTACTTCTCAAAAGAAGGAAAAACTAACGTTTTATAGACTAAATGAAACTCTGAAATTATTTATAGTTTAACCTACCATGACTGGTTTTGAGGAGAGAGAAAAAAGAAATAATTATGTATGTGGAAATAAAATGCTTACAAATTTATCTCCTAAAAAAACCTTCACTGCCATGGCTACTTTCCAAAGTACAAAGTATTAATCTAATTTTAAGAATATGAAGTCAGGCCAGGTGCAGTGGCTCACACCTGTCATCCCAGGATTTTTGGAGGTCAAAGTGGGAGAACAGTTTGAATCCAGGACTCTGAGACAAGCCTGGGCAACATAGTGAGACTTCATGTCTACAAAAAAAATAAACAAAATTAGCTGGGTGTGGTGGTGGTGTGCACCTATAGTCACAGCTACTTGAGAAGCTGAGGTGGGAAGATCGCTTGAGCCCAGGAGGTCGAGGTTGCAGTAAGCTGTGTTTGCACCATTGCACTCCAGCCTTAACTCCAGCCTGGGCAACAGAGTGAGACACTGCTTCAAACAAACAAAGAAAAAGAATCAGTCATGTCCCCAAGCTCTTTAATTTTATCATCAGTCAACCTGGAGTTCCTACATTCATGTGCTGGAAAGCAAATCAATGCAAATCATCCTATTAAACAGCATACAGTTTTCCCTTCCAATAGAGTCAGGCAAAAAGTTAAATACTTCTGAATCCTGTTTTATGTTAAAGTCCTAATAACGTAAGGAGTCCAATGGAGCATTTTTAGTCATTAGCACCGAAAGAACATCAGACACCCGTTTCACCTGTGTATGAGCAAGGAGCGCTGCCTTCTGTTCAAAACTGTTGACCGCAGTGGTAGACTGCCTATCTGTCAGGTTGCTGAATAATACTCAAGAGAATTGGAGGACTGTTAATGGTGACCACCTGATGCAAGGTCTCAGCCCATGTTGGTTGTGATTCCTCAAGCTTCACATCATCTTTACATTCTGCCATGGTGAAGCAGAGAAACAGCAGCCCTGGCACATGGCATTCAACACTTATGGACCTGCTGTTGTCTGGAGAAGGGTATATGGATGCAAACCTTGGGTAACATGGACTTCATAGAGCATTGCTGAAGCCCTGTGCTCTATTATGAGAACCACCATCCTCTAGTAATAATAGGAGCCAAGAATTTTTGACTGTGTAATTGTATTAAAGCCTTACAAGCACTCACAAGAACCTGAGAAGGGAGGTAATATTATTCTTCCAATTTTATAGATGAAGAAACTGAGGCTTGAAAAGTTAAATAACTTGTCCAAGACCATACAGCAAGTAGCAGAGCCCACATTAAAAACTGGGCCTACCTATTTTTAAAGTCCATGCTCATAACCAATACATAATACAGGGAAATTAACAGTCTCTTCAACACTGTCATCTCCTAACCTGGGCTGTTTATGCTGCTTCCCCTGCAGGGCAGATATGCTGAGGTAGAAGGATACCCACTCAGGGTAGAAAGAATCAAGTGCTTCTTAGACTGTTTCAGTAAGATCAGTGCTTTGTACTCAGGGTACCTTAAATGGCACCTCTGTTTGTTTTAACAAGATCCTTATGAGATTCGGTGACATAATCACATTTCTACAAAGGAGTTACAGTAGTTTGGGGTTCTATCAGTTGTTTCAACATTTCCTGTTTAGCACATAATTTCACAGTAACACAAATGATTTATTTAGTGCCTACATGTGTGAGGCTTCAGGCCGAGCACTTTGCAACTTGCTGCAGGCCATTAAATGCCATCAGTAATTAGGTCATCCCTGAGAAACTATCTGTGGATGGAGCCATGTACCCTCCGAATGGATAAAACTCCTATGTGGACAGATTGAAGAAGTCATACAACTACCCAATCCTCAGGATATTAAGAGTAGTACTGGTGGTGATATGCGCCTGTAGTCTCAGCTACTCTAGAGGCTGAGGCAGGAGGACTGTTCGAGCCCAGGGGGTCACAGCTGTGGTGAGCTATGATAGTGCCACTGCACTCCCGCCTGGGAGACAGAGCAAGACTCCATCTCTATAAAAAATAAATAATAAAATAAAAATTTAAAAAAATGAATAGCACTGTTTCTTCGACACTAATTCTGAGAAAGGCGCCTTTTTACATCTGGCTCAAGCCCTGAGTCAGCAACTGGAAACATATACTCTAGGTATGCTAAGGAGAAACTATTAACCATGCAAACTAGCCCCAAATGGCTTTTCTGATTATTTGTTAGCATGCAGGTGGCTTGGAGAAGAGGACTGCAATTCTAGAATGTTAGTTTTTGTAGTATGAGAAAATCATAACTTTTTTTTTTCCAGGAACTTGTATTGCCGTAGATTTAAGGCAGTAATTTGTTACAGGCAAGACATTTATAGGGGCTGTGTTATCGATGCTAGAATCATCAAGAAATTCTATCAGAAGACACAATGTTTAAGTATAGGTCTAATTACTGCAATCATTTCTTTTTGTTTCCTTTGCCCAGATCCACTTAATCCCATTTCTTAGTGTGGGCACAAGCTGACAGTTGCATGACAAGGAATGTTTCCCTTTGTAAAAAACCCACTTCCTTTCTGTGTGGTTTTAGCCTAATTGAAATGTTTCCTATTAAGCTCAATCAAGGCAGCAATTATCTAATTACTCACTTCTGCTTTTCCAGCCAAAAATTTGCCTAGGCTGGTATACTGGAATGAGAGTGAACATATTTATTATTGCTTTTACATTTTTCTGTTTGGCTTTGGACAATAATCATAAACATTTACTTCCAGTTCACCAGAACATATCTAATTAATATTGCTATTTTCTATAAAATCATATCACTGCAAGCTACAACCCAGGGTCACGTGTGGCTCTGTCTATGAAATGTGCTTTAAGACTTGTGGTTATGCTACATGAATGGTGTCACTGGAGAAGGGCAATAAGGAGAGAGGCTAGTGAAAACAAATTGCAAACATATATTTAGTCATTTCAAAGCCATGGGTTTTATGACTTTAAAAATAAAAAGTGAATTACTTAGATTTAATTGAGAAAATAATTTTTACAGCATCGCTTTAAAGAAACATGTATCCTGCACGTCTGGGTTTTCTCTTGATACAAATCCCTTAGGGTCTTAAGATGATCACAACCAGTCAACAACACAGGTGGTCCACACTTTTTAGGTATAAATTAGAGACATATATCATTAAAACCAGAATTAATTTTAGAGTTAGTGACCCTGTGAGGTCACTCCTGATTAACTCCATTTTGATTGAGGTTGTACCAAAACACAAGGGACAAATTGAGTATGAGGGATTGATATTTCCATTTCCAGACAATACATCTTATCATTTTCATCATAAATGTTAACTAGTGTGGGACTAATACAGCTCTCTGCATAGAGAAAGAACCCCCCAGAAAACTTGTATAGTTCAGAGTAAATTTATAAGGAGGGAAAGGAACACCTCATCAATCCCCCAAATGTGGCCACTTGACAATCCTTCACCTAAGTTTTCCATAAACCCAGAAAATGACTACATTCAATGAGAACTGCAACAACAACAACAAAATAAGTCTGCGAGGAAAACATTCCATTTACTGGGAAAAGATGAGAGTTTTTGCATTGTGTTGGTAAAGAAAAGAACATGTTTTTTCATAAACACATAATGATAAATGAGCCATATGCAATATTAGTAACCCTAGAGATTAGTAACCTATATAATGAGTTATCTACAAAGATCACACTTCACTTTCTAGTAACTGATTTATCTCAAGTATACTCTAAGTGATGATTAGTTAATTAAGCCTAAGTGGCCAGCCATTAGGGATCAGAGAGATGTCTTTCCCCAAACTTGTTGTTACCTGCTTCACAGTTTAGAGAGAAGTCTAGAAAAAGAAAAATGCATTTTATCTTGAAGATGGTCCCAAGATTCAGGATTCTCTTCTGTTTGTTTATTCCTTTTGGGAAGGAGGACAAGGACAAAAGGTCCAGAAAAAGAGAAGAATCAATTTCCTTGTGGGAAGGAAGAGAATAAAGTAATCAGACATTTCCTTTTCACTGGTCCTTAGGAATTTGGAAGTTTTGCATGTATTCAATAAAATGACTTGAAAAATGCATTTTTGCTTCCACATGTTTATTTAAAAGAAGACAATAACAAGTCTCAACATACTGTCTGCAGTTGGACCCCCCCTGCTGTTCTCTCTTGAAGCAGCTTTATGCACTCTAAAAAGAGGGACTAAATCCATTTTACCATAGGCAGAGTGGGAACGTGGGGTTATTAGGTGAACCCATCATCGATTGAGTACAAACACAAAGGCCAGTGATATTGCCCATCTGTCCCAATCTGCCCTTAGCTGACCCTAAGCAGCACCCAGATCCAGTGAAAGGCAGATACCTTGAACCTAACAACACCTCTTCCATCACAGGCCCAGGAACCTCCTGCTTAGCACAAAGCAATAAACAGAAGGAAGCAAGACATTAAACCAATGCAGTCCGCATTTCCAATGTTATTTAGCTCTTGAGAATTTCGAGTTACCATTGCCTTTATTTCCCCTTCTTACTTTGCACTAGTTCTCATATTTCTATCCTTCCTCCACTGCAATAATTCAATAGAACTAATTATGTCTTTTAAAATAGTTAAATAAGCAAATGACTGAAGTTCTCTTTCCGTTTTCCTTGATCCTGGGTCAACTGGCTCCTCAAGTTTGTCTGAATTGATCCCCTTTCAGGTATGGCCTGAGTCTTCTTTTGAGAGGATTTGTATGATGTCTCGTTATATCTCTCAAAGTGTGTGGTTGAAGTGGTGCCGTTTTATCCAATTTAAAGCAATAACTGGCTGGCAAACCTTAGGGTCATCGAAATGTAACGCTAGAAAAAGTAAATATTCCACAATTTCTTAACTACAAATGTGGATTCTACATACATGTTTATTCTAAACTATTCATTTGTGAATTTTCTATTTTGTGCAATTTTAATATCTGGTTGGTCTGTTGGTCGTTTTGCAAGACCTATAATGTCAATGCTTTTCTGGGTTTTATGATAGTAAAGGCTTTGGCAGAGAGAACATGACAAAGAAACATAACTTCTTCTATTCTAAAAATGCAAATTATTCTGTGGTGCCTTTGAGTCTTTGACTAGAGGTCATGTGCTGCTGATGATAAATGAAATTACCTGCTTTTCATTAATCTAGTAAGATTTTACAAATCAAAGTCATTCAACACAAAGTGCACCTACTATGGAAAAGTCTAATGTTAAAAACTTTTTACTTGTCATTGCCCAAGTTAAAAATATGTCACACAGTTTAAAGCTTATAAAACGTATAACTGTGGCTACATACTGGAATTACCAGGAAGCTTTGTAAAAATACTGATGGGACTGGGCACAGTGGCTCACACCTGTAATCCCAGCACTCTGGGAGGCCGAGATGGTCAGATCACGAGGTCAGGAGATGAAGACCATCCTGGCTAACATGGTGAAATCCCATCTCTACTAAAAATACAAAAAATTAGCCAGCGTAGTGGCACACGCCTGTCGTCCCAGCTACTTGGGAGGCTGAGGCAGGAGAATCGCTTCGGCCTCAACCCAGAAATTCTGATTTAAATGGTATGTGGATTCCCTGGGTATCAAGACTTATGTTAAAACCAGCTGAAGAGTTTTTAAAAGTCTCTGTACCCAGGCAATCCACTCCCTTACTTCTTTGCTCCTACTGAAGAACAACATAATACTGTAGCTAACAATTGGCATCACTTACCTTAGGCCAGGCATTCATTTAATCTCCACAATAACTCTATGATGTAAATACTACCACTATACTCATTTTAAGATAAGGAAACTGAGGTTCAGAGAAGTAACTTGACCAAAGTCAGCTAAAACTGGCAGAATCTGGTTTCCAACCTGTGTGCCCAAAGTTTGTAAGCCTCTTCCTATACTACCTCTACAACCACCCTCTTTTCATCATGACCATAGCTGGCTCCTACTCTCCCTACCCTCAGGGTATATCACAACCCTTGTGCCTTCCTTTGGTTAATGTCCTCATTAATAGCAGAAATCATTGTATTAATATTCAGCTCCTGGTCCAGCAAACCTTTATTATCCTAGTTCTCTGTGCTTCACTTAATCATAGTATCTAACTTATGTCAGCCAGCATCAACTAGGTCCTCACCTGATTGGCATTAGATAAGAATTACTTTCTATTGCATATGGTAATAGGATAGCACAGTGGTTAAAAGAAGGATCTCTGGAGCCAGAAGACCAGGTTTCAAAGCCCAGATTCTCTACTTTCCAGCTTGGGCAAGTTACTTAATCTTTTTGTGCCTCATTTCCTTGTCTACAAAATATAGTATGTTCTTGTGAGCAGAAATATAAGTTGAGTAAGCACATTGACTGCTACATTCTGTTTGTTCTCCTTTATATGTTTGAATGTTTATTTCCACTCTTAAAGTTTTCTGCTTGTATGAGAAAATGGCCTAATAGAACACCTAGCAAGGAACCTGGAACAATTAGATGGAGGAATAAATAAAGAAAAAAAGTGGATGGAGAGGGAGAGTGGTCTCAGAGGTGAGGCAGCCGAGGAGTCAGTACATACTCACAGGAGGAGTGACTCGACCATGGCCCTGTCTCCTCAGTGTCTTCCAACAGGAATGTGGTGACAAATATGTACAGAGTAAATGAGATGAGGAAAAAATGAAGAGGTTCAAAGTGAGGAGCAATTAATTCAAAAGGAAGAAGAAAGAGGGGAGTCTTGGAGTTTTACCTGCTTCTACTGATTAGTGTTTGACTTCACTAAGGGTAAGAGAAGGTTGACAGGGAAGAAAGGAGAGGCAAGAGACAGCTCAAATCTTGGTGGGAGGGCCAGCTGTGCCCTGAACCACAGGACAATTTACTTTCAGGACAAGAACGAAAGAAAAGTCAGTGAAGGATTATGTTGAGGAAACCCTGATGATAAACACACTCAGGATAACAGAAAGAGGATCCCCACACCAATACTGTGGGTACAAAAATTGAAAACAGGATGACATAATTCTTAGAAATGGAACAATCTGAGATTCAGCTCAATGTTAATTGAACTCCTGCTATATGCCAAGCACTGATGATACATTCTGTGCCCCCGCAGAGCTATACTCTAAAGGAGAGACACTTTCTCAACAGGTGACCAAAAGAGTAAAGAGAAGAGAGAATAGAGCAGGTGAGACTGAGGAGATGCTTTATGTTTAGCTGAGGATAACAAGTACAGATTAGGCTGTTGGTGAGGGCAGCTGAATGTGGCAATAAAATAACTGTGTTAGTTAAGAATAAATATTATTTCAGAAATATGCATGAGATGAGAAGTAAATGTTTTTATGTATCTTCAGTCAAACATTTACTAACTTTTTATGCCTCTTCAGTCAAAGTTAGATTTAAAACTATATTATTTAGGTCGGGTGCAGTGGCTCAAGCCTGTAATCCCAGCCCTTTGGGAGGCTGAGGCTGGTGGATCACCTGAGGTCAGGAGTTCAAGACAAGCCTGGTCAACATGGTGAAACCCCATCTCTACAAAAATTAGCCAGGTGTGGAGGCAGGTGTCTGTAATCCCAACTGCTCAGGAGGCTGAGGCAGGAGAATCACTTAAACCTGGGAGGCAGAGGTTGCAGACTGCCACTGCACTCCAGCCTGGGTGACAAAATGAAACTGTGTCTCATAAAAACAAAACAAAACAATATTATGTAAACTTTGGGAAAGTGTTTTCATCCATGTTTCATACATTTAGAGATACTGAGTGAAGATTATAGTAACCTTAGGAGAACCTGATATCATCATTTTACAAATGAGACATCCAGGGAACAGACAGGTTAACTTCTTTGCCCAAGGTTACACAAACAAAGCCAGCTTCAATAATAGAATTCATTTGTCTAGATTTCTTGCCAAGATGATGTCAGCCTAACCAATATTTTCCCAAAGTGCAATCCCTGGAACAATAGTTCTGCAGAGTGTTATTATTAAGTTTCTATTTTATGGTAAAGTAAGTCTTGGACATGCTGGTAAAGAGAGTTAAACAGGTTCCTTACTGTGAGATTTCTCAGAGCCTAAAAATGATCATTTCCAAGTGGGGGATATAGAATGTGGTGTTTCTTACTCTTATTTGATCAGAGAACACTATTTCATGGATTGTCTCTCAAACTTAGAGTAACATAAAATACAGTGGAAAATACTGCAATGTGTACTGAGTTGAGAAAGTTTGACAGATTTGGAATATGGGCAGAGATATATAAATGTGATTCTTCTTCTACCTCATGAATCATGAGGAATCATGACAAGATGAATCTGTAATAAATAATCCACTTGGAACAGCTTTCCATTAAGCAGAAAGGGGCTGATGCCACTAAACTAAACAACCACACTCCATAAATATCTAGGCAACACTAATCCTGGATAAATGTATTTCATTATGGAGAAATCAGATGTATATAAGGTCAACAGATAATATTTGATGTGAAATGTGTGACAAAGAAGAGCCTATTCACATCTGATAAAGGACTATTATCTAAAATATACAAAGAACATTTAAAACTCAACAATAAAACTAACAACCCAATTGAAAAACAGGCCAAAGACCTTAACAGACACCTCACCAAAGAAGATACATGGATGGCAAATAAGTATAGGAAAAAATGTTCCATATCATAAGTAATTGGGGAAAGGCAAGTTAAAACAACGATGAGATAGAACTACACACCTATTAGGACAGCCAAAATTCGGAACCCCGACAAATGCCAAATGCTGGACAAGATGGAGAGCAACAGGAATTCTCACTTACTCATTCACTGTGTGATGCAAAATGGTGCAGCCACTTTAGAAGACAGTTTAGAGGTTTCTTACAAAAGTACACATACTCATACCATATAATCCAGCAATCTTTCTCCTTGGTATTTACCCAAATGAGTTGAAAATACAAAAACCTACACAGGATGTTTACAGCAGCTTTATTCATAATTGCCAAAACTGGGAAGCAGTAGGTGAATGGATAAATAAACTGTGGCACATACAATGGAATATTATTCAGAGTGTAAAAAGAAATAAGCTATCAAGCTATGAAAAGATACGAAGAACCTTAAGTCCATATTACTCACTGAAAAAAGCCAATCTGAAAAGGTTACATGAATACATGATTCCAATTATATAACATTATGTAAAAGGCAAAATTATGGAGACAGTAAAAAGATCAGTGGTTGCCAGGGACTGGAGGTTGGGGAGGGATGAATTGGCAGAAAACAGCAATTTTAGGGCAGTGAAAATCTCTGTATGATTCTATAATGATAGATACATGACATTATACATTTTTTCCAGACCCATAGAATGTACAACACCAAGAGTGAATGTTAACTAGGGACTTTAGGTGATAATGAAGTGTTAGTGTAGGTTCATCAATTGTAACAAATGTACCACTGGGCAGGGGGGATGTTGATACTGGGGAAGGCTATGCATGAATGGGAATAGAGTATATGAGAAATTTCTGTACCTTCTACTGAATTTGGCTGTGAACCTAAAACTGCTCTTAAGAGTTTTTTTAAGAGCCTAATTATTGCCTCAGAGCTGAACAGACTGCAAGCAAGTTGGAAAGTAAAAAAATACATCAGAGACAACTGAAAAGGTGGGGACCAAATAGAAGCAGATTGCTTGAGAGTTCACAAGGGGAGTGAGCCATTATTTATAGTGCTTATGTATTATTTATTATCCATTGTTTGTCTTCTTCCACTTGAATGAAAACTTCTCAAGGGAAGAGATTTGTGTCATCCCCCACAGACCCTGGCTGATCTACTCCAAAAGTCTAGAACAGTGCCTGGCACACATAGCAGATACATCAATAGTGAATGAATAAATGAATAAAATAAAACTAACATATTCAAATCAGGATCTTTGATCTCTCCTACCACCTGTAATAAATTCCCCATTTTTTCCACCTTTGTCAGTGAATACTCCAATTGACTAAGTTCCTTGGGCCAAAAACCTTTGAAGTTTATCTCCTCCTTCTCTCATACCCTCATCCAATCAATCAGCAAACTGAATCAAGTCTAACTCTATATGTATCACAATTCTGATCTCTTCTTCCCATCTCACTCTGCCACCACAGTCCAAGCCGCCATCATCTTTTGTCTGGCCTATTTCAATAGCTTAAATATTCTCCCTGTTTTCTCTCACACCCTGCTACTGTCTCTTTACAGAAGATTGAGAATTATTTTTTGCAGATGCCGTCACCCACCATGCTCAAAACCCTCCAATGACTTTCCACCAAATTCAGAATTCTTCCTTGGCTCTCCTCCTACTCATTGTGTTCCAGGCTCAGTGGCCTCCTTGCTGTCCTCTGACACATCCAGTGCCCCCAACACCGCAAGGCCTTACACTCACTGCGTTTCCACCCGGACCCTCCATTTTCTTTGCCTTGTGGTCTCTGATCAGATGTCATTCAATCTGAGAGATCTTCCGACATGGCTTGGCTCTGTGTCCCCATCCAAATCTCTATCAAATTGTATAATTCCCACATGTCAGGGGAGGGACCTGGTGGGAGGTGACTGGATCACGAGGGCAGGTTTCCCCTTGCTGTTCTTGTGATAGCGAGTTCTTACGAGATATGATAGTTTAAAAGTGTGTGGCACTTCCTCCTTCACGGTCTCACTCTCCCTGCTACCATGTGAAGAAGGTGCTTGCTTCCCCTTTGCTGTCAGCCATAATTGTAAGTTTCCTGAGGCCTCCCAGTCATGCTTCCTGTTAATCCTGTGAAACTGTGAGTAAATTAAACCTCTTTTTGTCATAAATTACCCAGTCTCAGGTAGTTCTTTATAGCAGTATGAAAACAGACTAATATACCTTCTCTGATCAATGTATTTAGAACAGCAGCCTCACCACCATCGTGAATCACTCCATACTTTTATCTTGCTATATTTTTTCATACCACTTGCCACTTTCTGATTTTATATTCTTATTGACTATCTGTCCCTGTCCCCTACTAGACTGCAAACTCCATAAAACTAGGAACCATGTTTTACTAAGTAGCTTAACTACTCTAGCTTCAGCACATAGAATAGTGCCTGGTACATTACACTGAATAAGAATATGCTGAATGAGTGAATTATTAGCACTTGTCAAGTGCTTATTAAATGCCAGGTGCCCCCTTTTCTTTTTGAGACAGTTTCACTCTTGTTGCCCAGGCTGGAGTGCAATAGTGCAATCTCGGCTCACCACAACTTCTGCCTCCCAGGTTCAAGTGACTCTCCTGCCTCAGCCTCCCGAGTAGCCAAGATTAATGCCAAGCCCTTTAACTGCATTATTTCATGTAATCCTTAAGAAGTAGTTAGTATTAGCGATTCAATTTATCAGTGAAGAAATTGGTGTCCAGAGAAGTTAGTTTTCTCAAGGGCACACAATGAATAAGTAAAGGAGTCAGAATTTAGATCCAAGCAGGTCAACTGTGGTTCTGAACTACTGTGCTCTACATTTTGCTGTTATTGCTATGGTGAGCATGCCTCAGTCATTCTAATATCCTTTTTTAATAATAATTCCGAGAAATGCATTTTCTTTCATCCATCATTTCTCTTTTTCTTCCTTCTTTCCTTTATTTCATTCTTTCATTTGTTTGTTCATTCCTTCCTTCATGGGTACATTTGCTAAGCACTATTTTTGGCACTGGAGATACAAATTTCAGTAAGACACGCTGCCCACTCACAAAGAGCTGGCTTGGCCAGAGGGAAGGCAAACATACAAACAAATAATTTGAAGATATCTATTTGTTTATTATTTTACAAAATGGAAAATTACTTTACTCAACATCATTTCCATTTTGCATTAACCTCCAAGAAGTTTTTGTCAGTCATTGCCTAAATACTGTAATCTTATCTCAATTGTCCCAGCAGGTAAATACTATATTTTGCACTTTTTATTTCTCTGCAAGTTGTTTCTGGTTATTTGAAAAGCAAATGTGGCATAGTGACATAAAATATTAAGTATTTCGTTATTTATTAAGTAAAAACTTATCAATATTCATCATGCTCAAGGCACAGCACTAGGCACTGGGAGGAATTAAAATGAATATGACATGGTACCTTCTCCTCAATGAGTTCACAGTTAGACAGAGGAACATAGAAATAATTATAATATATGAAACCAAGCAAAAAGCACCAGAAGGAAAGTACAGGCCGTGGTGTGTTTTCTGCAGATAATTCCATCTGGAGTGGTGGGAATTTAAACACAGAGAGCCCAGCTCCAGGGCCTTTGTTCTTCATCATTTCTCTCTACTATGTTCACAGAAGTTGGTGTAAATTTAGTACTGGTAAATAACATAAGGTAGAAAGTTTTCATCTCAGCCATTTTAATGTAGACTATCCAAAAGCTTCTGTAGAATTATTGAGGACTCTACCAACCCTATCAGCTTTGTCTGCATGTAGGATTTGCAGAATTATACCCTGGTCAGACTTTTAAAGCTCTTATATGACATATGTAAAGAAGGAACACACATTCTTCCCTCCTTCCTACGTATATATCTTTGAGTAAGTGAGTCAATTGATCCGTATCTCATCTGTAAACTGGGGTTAATAGGAGTACCTACAGCATAGCAATAGGTGCTGAGGACAAAAAGATGATTAAAAATAGGAAGAAAATGGATAACTGTTTTCAGAAAACTAAATGTAATAACATTCAGGTAAAATGATTACAAACTGTACATAACAGTGTTAATGAATTATCTTCCTGTGATCTACAGCTATCTGTACTTATTAGCCAGAAGGGCTACTCCATGATATTCTAGTGCATTATTTTCAGTAACTCCACAGTTCAGAAATGATGGTGTAGCAACAGAGCTTCATTGGTTATTTACATTTTAAAAGGTAACAGGTATAATTTAAGACTGTCTGGCATTATCTACTACAGCTGAATATTTCTAAGGTTATCAGTAATTCCTCTCCTTAGGGTATACCCAACAGAAATGGTCATATGTTCACCAAAAGACATTTGTAAGAATACAGGAGTTTCCCCTTATCCATAGAGAATATATTCCAAGACCCCCCAGTGGATGCCTGAAACCACAGAGAGTACCAAACTCTATATATACTACATTTTTCCTATACATACATACCTATGACCAAGTTTAATTTATAAATTAGGCACAGTAGGAAATTGACAACAATAATAAAATAGAACATGTATAACAATATATTGTAATAAAAGTTATGTGAATGCAATCCCACTCTCAAAATATCTTTTTGTACAGTACTGACCCTTCTTCTTGTGACAAAGTGAGATGATAAAATGCCTACATGATGAGATGAAGTGAGGTGAATGCTACAGGCTTTGTAATGTAACATTTAAGACTTATAAATTGTTTATAATTCTGGAACTTTCCACTTGATATTTTCAGACCACAGTTGACCACAGATAACTGAAGCCATGGAAAGCAAAACTGTGAATAAGAGGGGGTACTATTACATTCAAAACAGCACTATTTGTAATAGTTAAAAAGTGAAACTACCCAAATGCTCATCAACGTAAATTATATTCATTCAACACTATACAGAAATTATTCATTCAGCTGAATGAATCACAACTGCATGCAAAAATATGGATGAATTTCACAGACATTATGTTGAGCAAAACAGCCAGACATAAAATAGTACATACTCAACAATGCATCTAAACAAGGTTAAAAAAAAACAGCAAAACTAATCTCTGATGTTAGAACAGTGGTTTCTTAGGGGGCATAGTGAATAAATGAAGTTACCCATGGGAGACTCTGAAGTGCCAGTTATGTCTGTTTCTTTCTCTGGGTGCCAGTCACATGGGCATATGCAATTGGTAAATATTCACCAAACTGTACACTGAAGGTAGGCACTTTCTTAATGTATGTTATTCTTTAACAAAGTTTTCTCCTCCAAAATACTGCAGATCCCCTTCACTGCCTAACACCCAAGCTATGGGTTTCTTTGCTTTGTACATCACTCCCACCAAAGCCAATTTGTTGGGAATGAGAACTCATCCTATTTGAACTTTAATAATTTTCCCCTGCAGGTATCATTCCAGTACAGAGTACTGCTGTAAACCACTCTTAGAATCAATGTATTCTTTGACTATGATTAGCTCATTGGTGCCATATGTTCTTTGTGGCATTGAGACAACATTTTCAAAATGGCAAAGTATTAATAATGAAAGAGCCATTTGACGGTAAAACAAGTAAATAGTTTTTATTTTCCAAAAGCAATCTGCAGCCACCCGCCAAATTCTATTTTGAAATGTCATCAGTGCTTGGGGAAAAAACTATCAGTTGACATCTATTATTTATAAAAGACCCTATGAAGGCTATTAAAGATGTCAAGAATGTTTTATCTACTAACCTAAAACCTGTCTCAGACAGAAATAAAAATGGCTGCAGAGTCAACACATGCATTTCATGTTAGTGCTGTATTTGAGGACACCTGGGCCAAGGCTCTGTGTTAAGTCAGTGAAAAGATGTAATTCATGGGGTAACTGAAAAATCCACTAGACAGGAAGATAGATGGATTGAATATTTTCTGTGCCACCAAGTGGCTAATGATTAGGTAAACACCTCTGAGCAAAACAAAATCCAGAATTGTTCCAGCCGTTCTCTGACCACCTCCTGCATCAGGTGTGAGCAGCCATCAGCCTGCTGAGGGCTCCTCTGGAACAGGGAGCAGCTGCAGCGTTTCTGGGAGGGCACATCCTCCCTCCCACCCTGGAGAGTCCAGCTTAGTCAGAAGCACCTGCTGTGGAGAAACTAGTAGGGGGCAGAGCCGAAATTCAAACCAGGTTTACTGATTCCAAAGCCCAATCTCATAGCTATTACTGCATACAGCTTCCTAATTTTCAACACCTATTTTTGTCCTCTTAGCAGAAGGAGAAATAAAGAGTGGCAGAGCTAGGGAATCATTATGATCCATATCTATCCCTTCAGAGCCCTGCTCTGGGTCTCAACCAGACATCCAATGGGAGGCAAGGCTCCCGGTGACCTGGACTCACCTGGAATCATCAAATCCCTAAGGACACTGATTTCCAGAAAGTTATCTTCCAAATTATTCCAGCTAAGTGGATGGCCAACCTTCATACATCTGTACCACAACTGCACAAGAGTGCACACACACATGCAAATACGTGCACACACACATCACAATAAAAAGAAGGCAGGAAACAACAAAAGTCACAGAAACAAGCCCTCAGGATTCCATTGCGTTTGGACATGCATCTGCAGGAACCTCAGGCAGCTCTTCAAGCTTAACCTGCTCCTGTTTTTGGTTCTTTGTTCCCATCTGTAGCCAATGTACCATCTTGTTTGGTTTCCCTTATTGGTTCTCTCAGAATTGATTCTCTCTTCATAAAAAATAGAGCCAATTATCCATTTGGGTAAATAACAATTGTCTAAAAAATGATATTTTTCATTCTCTCAGAATCAATAAAGGAAATTAAGTAGGCATAATCAGTACAAAGATACACAATTTTGTTTTCATTTTTAGAAAAGGGGTTTGTTACAAACTATAAAATGTGACACGGCATCTGTTAAAAATTGAGTTCCCTTACATAGTTATCATACATTATAGTTGTGAAATACTGCACTTACAGATTAGATTTGTTTTATGTACATCTTGCAATTTACATTTCCTTGTGAATCAACATATTTTATATCTTTCATGTGTAGATACACACACACATGATGTGATTCAAAGTTAAGATTTTTCAAAAGTATACATACAAAATAAGTGCATGGGGAATTAAAATGAATTACACACCAAATGAAAAGAACTACAGCATAAAACACAGAATGTACCTGCCTAGGAATGTAAAACAAATAAATGGCCATTACATCTCTAGAACTGTGTTTCTTTTCTCTTCATTAAAAATAGAGCCCATTATCCATTTGGGTAAATAACAATACACTTCTCTAAAAAATAACTTTTTTTCATGTTATCAAACAAACTTTATTGCATATAACCTCTTTTTGGACTTAAGAATCATGCATACTTGCATTTTTGCCTAATAAAGAAGGTATTACAAATTTCAAAAGCCAAGGACAAGTTTGGATGTGACAAGGTGAACTAAATTTATACACAGTAAATAACATAAAAAATAAAAAATTTTCTAAGTAATGATAAATTTATCACACTCTTGGCTCCAGCTCACTAACAATTCCAAAGATATTTAATAAAAAATAAACATCATTATTTAAAATAAAATGTAACATTCAAATAAGCAGACGTGTCTAAATATCAATACATGGGCTTTTTCCATTGTTGTCTCATCAATAATACAATGTTCATTGGCACCCTTTTCTTAACTTTTTATAATATTTGTAAATGTTCAATAAAAACTTTATATACTAGTTTCACTGTTTTATTTTGAAGTATAATAGCCCTATTTTCCTTTCTTTGCCTCAAATATACCCTAATCTTAAAATATTACATATGTATGTGTATATCACATACATATTGACATATTTATCAAAAAACTTGCTAAAATAAAGCCCTTGTGACAAGATTTGCCAAAATTGGACAAAACTAAGATTCGTAAGAAGAGAGCCTCTAGTATATCATAGATTCAACTCTTTGCTCTACTAGCTGGGGGAAAAAAATGAGGGGGCCTTAAAAATTGCATACTGCCTAATCTATCAACAGTTTTCTGAAATGCTACTCCAGAACCCAAGAACACCTTAATTTTCTTAATTCCTATTTTTTCCAACATTTTAATGTTTCTAAAATTGGGATTATCTTACAAATAATGCATATATTTTGTGGTAGTTGTCCTTTTTTAAAAGGCTATATTAAATTCACACCATATCTGATAAGTGATGAAAATTTAGAAGCACAGAAATGTATTAAATATAGTATTTTTCATCAAGGGAAACTCTAAGTTCCTTTTAATTTGCCATTTCTTCCAGTAATATTTGCTAAGTTACTACTCACTCTACTCAGAGTGGAATCTTTACAATCTCCTAAAACAACAACAACAAAAACAACATAATCCTGGAACCAATCAATTTTTAACACTTTTTTCTACAATGTCAAGACATTTGATCAAGTCATCAATGTGAAGACACCAGAGAATGATTAAGAGAGTAGAAGAATAGATAACAGAGACACAGAAAACTTACTGAAAAATAAAGATAGTTGCCAATTGACAGTACAAATGATCTGTTATAGAGGAACTCTCTGACAAGACAACACATTGTTATTCCAAGAATTGGTCTTACATTTGTTCGGCCAGACTACCTGCTGTACTGTCAGAAACTAGTCATGCAAAAGCCTTGGGTAAAATTTAGGTCTGATAGCCTGGAACTTATATTGGCATTAAAAATTAAGAACTTTGGCTGGGCACAGTGGCTCACGCCTCTAATCCCAGCACTTTGAGAGGTCAAGGCAGGTGGATCACAAGGTCAGGAGATCAAGACCATCCTGGCCAACATGATGAAACTTCATCTCTACTAATACAAAAATTAGCTATGCATGGTGGTGGGTGCCTGTAGTTTTAGCTACTCAGGAGGCTGAGGCAGGAGAATCATTTGAACCGGGGAGTCGGAGGTTGCAGTGAGCCGAGATCGTGCCACTGTACTCCACCCTGGGTGACAGAGCGAGACTCCCTCTCAAAAAAAAAAAAAAATATTAAGAGCTTTGAGGCCATTCAGAACTTTTAGGCCACTTGCCCAAGAAATCTATTTCTCTCAGTAAGAAAGAAAAGCTTGGTCATCGATCTTTATTTTATTGAGACACTTTATGGGAAGAAATTATCAATAATTTATTCATTTTTTCATGAAAGCATGATAGGCATATTTCAAAATAGACTAAATCCCATTTAAAACCTCTCCCATTTCAAGGATTCTGCATTTACTTCTGCTGATTGCAAAAAATTTGTCTATGCAATTGCTACTTAAACTTTAAACATCATTTTGCACTTCCACCCTCAAGTAAACTACCAATCCAAAATGATTGTACGAATTTTTTTTTTTTTTTTTTTTGAGACAGAGTCTCGCTCTGCCACTCACGCTGGAGTGCAGTGGCATGATCTTGGCATACTGCAACCTCCACCACTTGAGTTCAAGCGATTCTCCTGTGTCAGCCTCCTGAGTAGCTGGAATTACAGGCAACTGCTACTACAGCCAGCTAATTTTTGTATTTTTAGTAGAGACAGGGTTTAACCATGTTGGCTAGGCTGGTCTCAAACTCCTGACCTTAAGTGATCCACATGCCTTTGCCTCCCAAAGTGCTGGGATTACAGGCGTGAGCCACTGTGCCAGGCATAAAAGGATTGTATAGATTTTCAGACTGTTTAAAACTGATATTGAAAGAGACAACCCAACTAACTTTCCAGGCTTCTTCTTATTCTAAATGTCACTACATGTATTCTTTACTCCACAACAAGGGTTCATTCTGATGAATTACAGAACAGAATTGTGGACATTTGCCTCAAGTATTTTTATCCAGATTTCCGTGAAAAATTTACAGGTTAAATAAATACAGTCTTGACATGGCTCTGTCCCTACAAAGACTGGCAAATGAGGAGTTCCAGCTGTCGCGATAGAGGATGTGAAACCCCAAAGCTCACACAGTCCTGCAGCAACTGGTACCACAGCAATACAAAGGTAACTCCCCTATAATAAATACTCAATTATCAATAAAGGTACTGATTTTTAAACTACTTATTATGAAGACTCACAACTATTCAATCCACCTGTTAGAGCAGCACCCCATAATTTTAACCACCTGGTATAATGCAGAGATGGCCTTACAAAGAGGTACAGCACTCATGACCACTTTGTAGATAATGTTAGTCAAGAAAGGAGAGACACTTTGATTAAATGCTAATTTTTTGTTCTTCTTTAATAGTGTTTTCTCTGAAGTTTTATGTCTCAATGATCTTATAGTGAAGTTAAAGGATGATGTGCAACAAAAAATAATTTTGTATCAAAAGACTACAAATGTACTTTACTGCTTCCAATCCAACTTGTTTTGCATGATCAAATAAATCCCGCAAACAATAATTTGAAATGGAAAACTAATCTTAGTCCAGAATAGTAACAGGCCTTATAGAAGAAAGTACATGGAGAGAAATTATTTGAGAGGAATCCAGGGTCCCAGGTAAAGGTGAGAGCACTCTAGAACAAACATAAAGCCCTCTCTTACTTATTTTCCCCTTCCCCCACCCCTCCAATCTCTCTCTTTATTCTTAATCTCACATCATCAGCTGTCTAGATTCTATTCATTTCCCTTATTGATAGGCTTCATGTTTTTCTTTGGAACTAAGAAATACTAAGAAATAAAGAACTTAGATAGCTTGGAGCCAGGAGCCGGGGCTCATGCCTCTAATCCCAGAACTCTGGGAGGCAGTGGCAGGCAGATCACCGGAGGTCAGCAGTTTGAGACCAGCCTGGCCAACAGGCGAAACCATATCTCTACTAAAAATACAAAACTTAGCTGAGTGTGGTGGCACACACTTGTAATCTCAGCTACTTGAGAAGCTGAGGCAGGAGAATCACTTGAACCTGGGAAGCAGAGGTTGCAGTGAAGTGAGATTGCACCACTGCACTCCAGATGTCGGTGACAGAGCGAGACTTCACCTCAAAATAAAAAGAACTTGCTTTTGTTAGAAAAATCTGAATTCAGAAAGACCAGGGAAAGAGAAGAAAGAAAAGAAGCTAGTTTCCATATGTCCTCAAATGTTATCTTATCTCATGGGTAACATCTCTGAATTAGTGTGTGGTGTTTAAATGAAAAGAAAATTCGGACGTATTTGTTGCCCTCTGAGCAAATTATTTTCTCCAAAGAAAGCAAAAGCCTAGCCATAGAGTGCTCAGTGGATGCTACAGTAGGAGTAACATCTTGACATCATCTAGCGGTCCAACTAGTTCAGGTGTTAATGTGCAGCACACAGGACAGGACAGGCACACTCAACTATAAATTCTCATTACAGAGAGTGGAGAGAGACAGGGCTCAGGAAACATCGCTTTGCAAACTTTAAAAACTTAAGAAATTTTGACATAAGTGTGAAAAGTGCCTCTAGAGCTCAAATAATTGTCTAGTGTAGGTGGCATATGGAAGTGTGTGAATAGAATGGTGGGAAGAAAATTTAGAGTCAGAACATCTGCCTCAAATTATACTGCACTATTTACTACCTGTGACCTTGGACCTACTGCCTCTTTTAGCCTTAATTTCCTTATCTGAAAATTGGGAAAACACAGTACATATATGATGGGATTGTTCGAAGATTCAACAAAATGAAACGTGTGTAACCAAATGGTGCAGTACAAAACACAGTAGACACTCAAACATTTCACAAAACCAACTCTCCTACACTGCACTTGTGTGCTTCAGACCATGACTTAAAATCCTTGTATGTGTGTGAAGAAACTAATACTCTTTCTGAAATGACCACTGCCTGACATCTGCATTGCTTGAAGTATTAGGACTCTCTCCCTCCTATTACCATAGGTGAAATGATCTGAAGTTCACCCATATATTTATTGAGGACCTACTTTCTTCCTCAAGAGGCTTACAGTCTAACAGTAAGAGAGTAATGCAAGCAATTACACTCCTAGGTGTAACTGCCACTATACAGCAGGCTGGTGCTATACTGGTAGCAGGCAGAAGAGGAGGATGCCATGAGCCTGAAGGAGCTCAGGAGGCTTTGGAGCGAAGTGTGACTTGGACTCAGGCTTAGGGGTCAGAGGAGTCTACCAATTTTAAGAGTGAGCAAGGAGAGGCCTTCCAGACAGAACCTAAAGAATAATCTCCAGAGTATATCGAGAGAGATCCAAGATGGCTGACTACTAGCAGCTCAGGATTGTAGCTCCCAGAGAAAGCGCACAGAACGAGAGAACGCCACACTTACAGATGAATTTTTGTTGCCCACGGACCAGGAGATTCCCAGCAGAGGAGCCCCACGGGTCACCAGCGCGACTGCGTGGCGGTTTTGCCGGCGCCCCTGCGCGGTGGTTCTCAGTGCAGAGTAAACGGGACTGAGTACCCTTTTGGTCGACGTTTGGAGCTCCGGGAAGGCAGAGTCGCCTATTTACCTGATTGAAAAAGGGATTCAAGAGGGAAGCCAGACCGGAGATTCCCGGGCAGAAAAGCACCACGAATCTTAATGCCACTGTTTTAGTCAGCGCAGTGGGTTGCTCAGATTTCGGCGCTGGGAATCAACAAGTTGGACGTCCACTCAGAGACCTAATTTGAAAGTTGGCAATTACAAACGACAGGTGGATAAACTTACAATGATGGGAAGAAACCAGCATAAA